>CAJVPL010001005.1:0-17575 GCA_910591945.1 Ambispora gerdemannii | reverse complement strand
AATAAAAGTGAAATAATATATGTAAAAGTGAAAAATAAAAAGTGAAATAATTAAAAAGTGAAAAATAAAAAGTGAAAAGTCAAAAAAGTGAAATAATATATATAAAAGTGAAAAATAAAAAGTGAAATAATCAAAAAGTGAAAAATAAAAATGAAAAATTAAAAGTAAAAAAATAAAAAGTGAAATAATAAAGTAAAATAATATTAGAGAATTTTATTATTATATAAATATTTTTGGAATTTTCATATTTTTTGATTATTTTTGAATTTGCAATTTTTATATTACTATTATAACAATATATATACTAAGTCTAATTTTAAAGTTTATTTGATTCTAAAGAAATCTTTTTTTATTATATTAATTATATATTTAAGTTTTATTCCAAAGCTTATTTACATATTAAATTATATAATAATTCTTATTATATTAGTTATATCAGCTATTATCTATTTCTATAGGTTTACTATAAATAAAGCATGATTAATACTTTCTTTTTCTTAAATAATTCAAAATAAAAAAATAGCAATTGAATATAGAGATATTATGATTAAATATCTTTAATTGATCAAAAGTTTATATATATTAGAGATTAAACTTATTATTATAACATAAAAAGATAAAAAAAATTGAACTTGTAAATATTATAATAAAACTCTTATTACTTTATAAAAGTTTTATCAGCATATTCAAGTACAAAAATTAATACAATTTATCTTCTGAGAATATTAATCAAAGAAGAGTATACACTCTTAAAGTAATCAGATCTCAATCACAAATTCCAGTATCCAATCCTATTTGATCAAAATCTTCAGTTTCCATAGTTCATACTCAAGAAAGAGATTGAAAAAGGGAAAAACTAAAAGTGATTATCCCTACACCTATTTACAAATCAGAATTACAAAGAAAAACTCCAATTTCTAAGACTTCTAGTCTAAAAAAAGAAATTAATTATATTACTGAAGAAGAAATAAAGAGATGAGTTAATTCAAATGCTCAAATTCTGATAAGTATTTCAAAACATGAGGAAAAAAATAAAAAAACTCGATTTATGAGATCATAACATATCAAAAGATTTAAATCAATATATTTAACTTTATCTTGTTCTTGAACAATATGATCCAAAAACAGATTATCTTTTAATATTAGAAAAATTAGAAAAAGTCTCTTTCACATAGATTAAAGATCAAGTAAATCCCAAAGCTGGTCCTGGTCCAGCAACTCAAGTTTATAGAGAAGAATTAATTATTATATTACAAATTAAAGATTAAGAGAGTGAAGGTGATCCAAAGAATCTAGATAAAAAAGTATCTTAATTATTTCCCTTTTCAGATAATGAAAAATATCAGAAAATATGACAAAAAAAATTCAAATGGCAAAAGATATATTTAAAGTAGATGATATTAAATATATATTTTTGATCTGATTTGCAAAAGTTTCAGCTAAAAATGCAAAGAAAGTTGTAAAAAAGGCAAAAAAAGTATATTTACAAAGAATGTAATGTAATAAAAAAAGCATTTTAGAATGTATAAAGTTATTAATAAAGAAATATAAGACAAAAGACAAAGGAAATCAAGAATGAATAGTATTTATAGAAGAAAGTTTTGAAAAAAAAAATGTATAAAGCTGGAATAACTAAAGAGTGTGTCAAGAAATTTTAAATATAATAGATAATAATAGATTTCTTATAAAATAAAATTTGTTAGAAATAATTCTTCCTAAAGATAGCACAGCAATTATTGCAATGTGATAACAAATAAAGCATTATCTAGTTGCAACTAGTTGCAGTTTATAAAATTTTGGAGTTGCAATATATTGCAACAGGTAATAAATAAATGTTATATACTTGTTGCACCATTTTTAATTTTTCCTATAATAAAGGAACATTAAAACAGGATAGTGCAATCCAGATTAAGTTAATCCAAATATAATCTATATTAATTTAATTCAGATTGCATATAATATCACTTGCAAAATAAAATAAACTTTTCAAGATGAGAAATATTATCATAAATATTATCATATTTCAAGAGCAACATTATCTTTTTTCAAAAGAGTAAAAAGAGAGAGAGGGAGAGAGAAGAAAATTAATTATAATTATTATATTAAATACAAGTTAATTATAATTTTATGTTAAATACAAGCAAATTAAGTTATTAAAATATAATAATATTTATAATTATTAAGACATATGTACTTATCATTTTTTTATATATTTTTATTATTTCTCTATATACTTTTACTAATTCTCTATATTATATATTTTCACATTTCATTATATTTTTACATTTCACTATACTCTTATATTTCTCTATATTCTCACATTTTACTCACTATTTTTCTTTATATACTTACTATTTCTTTATATACTTACTATACTTATTATTATTATATTTTTTTAATATACAGACTAAATTATTAAATAAATGATAACTAATGAAATAATAAAATTGTATACTTCATTAATCATCATGATCACTGTTAAAAAACTTGTAGAAAAGAATAGTTTAGGTATTATTGATCAAAATTTATGCTGAACAGAAGTTATCAATATTTAACAAAAAGTACATAAATTATTAATAACTTATTTTATCAGCAAGCATAATCTAGAGCTCAACATTCAAAATATTCTTAAGTTATTAGTCAGCAAAAATTATAAAGTTAAATATTTTGATATTATTTAATAATTATTAAAAGATTTTTATTTTACGAGTTCTTGGTAATTGGAAAAATTATGACACTATAGATAACTTATATTTGTAAACTTCACTTATAACACTAACAAACACTCCTTATATCTATTTACTTTGTATGTCTGTGATAGTTACAGTTATTAAAACATGAATATATACTTTCTTATAAGTAATGAAAACAATAATATAATAATCAAGATATTGAAAATAATTTGAGAGTTCACATCTTATTGATATTTTTGGTACATACTTAGTGATCATAGTAATGTGGAGATTAATAGTATCACAAATACTTTTTCCAATATTATGTGTGATGAACAAAATTTTGACATTATTTTATGTATTATTCACACAATGTGTATATAATTATATAATATTTACTATTTGATAACATGTAATAAATTAATTCTAGTTATACATAAGAGAACAAGTATAGATTGCAAGAAAGTAATTCATAATATCATCATCACCTGTCTCATTCCAGATATTATTTATTATATTCAACGCAATTATTCAAAAAACATAAAGAAATGAATGCTTTAAATACATTAACATTTATTTCTCTTATTTTAAGTTACTTTTACAAATTTATTAGAATCATTGCATAGTGAATTAAAAAGATTAACCACAAGAGAATATAACTTAATTGATAAGTATTATCAACTGTTATTATTAACTATAATTACAGCTTGATTTAGTAATTATATCACATTTTTCTTTATCATCATCATCAAATTACTACTTCTTGATTTGTTAGGAGCATGCCACAAGATTATTGAACTCAATAATAAAAAACAGCTGAATTCAGAAAAGCTACTTTCAATTTTTGTCAAAAATGAATCTCTGCAATTAACATTAATGATGAAATTCCTGAGAAAATTCAAAAATTTCTCTATTTAATCTAAAAGCTAATTTTAGGTGAAACTGTCACTATGAATGTTAGAATTACAAAAGGAAAGCTGTCATCAAATCTAACATCACCAAATTGTCATTGCATATTTTTTCATCACTATCTTCGTTATGAGTATTTATTCAGTTATAATAAGTTACTAACTAATATTTGAAAGAAATTTAAATAATTATTTGCAGAAATTGATTTTGAAGTGTATGAGTATTGAAAAATAATCAAAATATCTGAACCTGTTCAGACTTAAGAGAAGAAAAAGGTAGAAATATGTAAGTTATAGATGGGTGAGCTTATAGAAAGGGTGTAAGATAAATACTAGACAATGAAGGATAAAGATGATGCAGATGCCACTAGAGCATTTATCATCTGTTTAGATAAATTGTTGAATCCAGTTTTTAAAATAGCAATATAAAGAATTTTGTATTTAATTGAGAAATAATATCAATAAAATAATTAATTAGATGGTTAGATATTTTTAAGCAATTCACTTTTCTCCCTTTCTTTCTATTAATATGCATTTCTAACACTTAACAATTAAATAATAATGATCCCTTCCCATTAATATGCATTTCCTAACAATTAACGCTCTTAAAATAATGCGTTATAGTTCACATTATTTGATTCGACCAATCATGAATTTTCACATGATTTTAATCACATGATACGATCCGGATCGAATCACATGTCACATGATACTACCCCGCTTTAGTGGACCCCCTATAAAGAGGGCTGGCAAGAAATTCGTTACAGGAGGTCCAAATGTTGACCTTGGAGAGGTTCGCAACGGCTTACGGCTAATGCAGTTGTCTATGGACTATATAGAATCCGAGAGCCAGATAGTAAACGATTAATGCCTATGAAAGAAGGTACACTTAACTGTGTAGCCCAGCGAGTAGTAGAGCATTTTGAAAAAGCAAAAAGAGGGCATGGTCTGACTAGTACACGTAAGCAAAAAATTGGTATATGGTCGTTTAAGTATCTTTTCCAATTCTGCTACATCCTCTACTCGAGCACCAGGTTGACGCATTCTTTTTTTTCCAATCACATTGCATGATATTACCCATGGAGTTATTTTTAATAGTGGAAAATATCGAACAGGTAGGTTTGAAGAGATAGAGATGGTAGTCCACAATGGCCACACATTCCCTAGAAATCATCATTTTCCAAGAGATCGAATGGTGGAGTATTATAGTGATAATGCGTGGAAGGCTATCAATAAAGCTCTTCAAGGTCCACAAGTAATATAGCTTATTGGACTTGGACTTGGAGAAGGCGAAACACTGGAAGAAATCCAATCAGTATCACAGTTTGTTCTAGAAGATGGTCGTACATTTAGGACATGGATGAAGCATACAGATATTATAAAAGCATGTAAGGAATTATTTGAGGATGCGGTAGACTGGCAATTTCAGGAAGGAATAATTAATGAGGAAAGAAAGCAGGAATCCCTAGAATCGCTTAAAATAGTTGAGTTAGCAGAACAGGTATTTGGTGCTAATCATGCCGGAGGCAAACTTGCCAACGAGATCAATGATTGGTATCCTACGTACATGAAAATATAAAGCAATTTTGTGTCGAACATGGGCATGGAGGACGCTGGAATGCACCTAATTATCAAGTCGGAGATGTTGTATGTATAGACATGAAGGAATGTTACCCGGCAAGTATGCGTGGTCAAGGAGAGTGTTCACCATGGTTTAAGCGGTTTGGGCATCTAACACATCATCTTGTTCGAATAGCAGTGAATGGGGAATTGCCACAAGACGATGATATAACCGGATTTGCTCAGGTAAGAACTTTTAAATTTGTTTCTAATATTCATCCAGCAATTCCTGTTTGGTATGGAAAGCACTTTGCTTGTCAAAGTGGAGAAGGATGTGGGAAGACAAAAGGATGGACACCTATCGTGCTTCTACGATATCTTCTTGAAGCAAGTATCTTAGAAAGTGTAACTATAGGAGAAGCTATTATTTCTCTTACCAAGCAAACGAAGGTATGGTTGCCTAAAAATCGGGATATAAGTTGCGCAATCATAGGAAAGTTCACACAGGGAATAAGGTTGAAGAAAAACGTCTTACTCACCGGGTTGTAATAGACGAAGGTGAGCTTGACTTCTTAATCCAGGATTGTATTAAGGAGGGGACATATGCAGGTAGTGATAAATGTCCTCTTGGACATATACTTACATACTACGAGGGTCATCAGCCTCAGTACACACATTTGCGAGCCTCAATGTTAGCTTATGCTCATATAAACTTGCTGGAAATGCTCCGAAGATTTGGCCCTAATGAAGTAGTAAGAAGCGCAACGGATTCTATATATACGAAGAGGCCTTATATAAGATCGAAAATGTATCGGCTTTCTTTAAGCAAGTTAAGCAAAAGACTAAAACGATCGGCCATCCCAAGATTCGGCAAATATTAGTAAATTTCTATGTCCACATGATTGGCATTCATGCGCAGTGTGTGAAAACCCACCACTTATAAAATCGGTTAAAGTATTCAAAAAACTAAAATGCCTTTAGCGAAAGGAGAATATTTTCCATGTAGTAAACATAAACCATTTGTTTGTCATGACTGCTTTTGGGATTGGTATGCTCGCAAAGGTTTTTGGGAAGTTACCTCTGATAAGAAGCCTTCTAGCAATACTAGTAGTAAAGCCATTACTGAAGTATCTGAGCCTCTAGAAGAAAGGATTCGAGAAATACAACCTGGCCAATGGCGTGATAAAGGTGAGAAGATTCATGGCCCAGATCCTAATGTTGTATATTGGCCAAAAGATAGGCATTGGAGGTCAGTAAAAAATGTTCCCGATAGTAATGCTCCATCAATTCATGATCCTATTACAAGATCCCAAGTTTCTTATCTTAATGGAGGAGGTGGTTCTGGAAAGACAACACGCGCAATCCGAATATTTAAGGACATAAACATGGTAGTCTTTACTCATACGAATGCACTGGCTAAAGACTTCCAAAATGATCGTAAGGTAAAAGCCCAAACTTGGCATAGTTTCTTTAGATGGAACGGTGTAGGAGAGTGGACTCCTGAACGCACGGGAGAAAAGAAATTTCCACGAGTTGTCATCTGGGATGAAGTATGTACAGTGCCTAGACATATTCTAGAGAAGTTTATCGACTACTTACTAGAGCAAAAATGTCAGGTAATCTGTTGTGGGGATGACGCTCAGCCTCCACCATTCTTCGGAGACTGGTTAAAAGAGCGAGTTGATTACTATGAGGAAGTCTTAACTGACTATCGGGCCAAATGTCCTAGATTACAAGAGCTTAAGAAAAAAATGCGACGCCAAAATAATTGAGTACAGTCAAACTTATTCCGTGATGCACTTCCAGTTACGGAAAAATGGGAATATCTTGAAGCTGAATGGAAGCCATCAGACCGCATCTTATCAGCACACCTACTTTCCCGAAGAATTGCTTCCCAAAAATGCTTAGAACTTCATCGAAAAAAATATCCCAATATACCGATCCCGTTAATTTATAGGCCAAAAGATGGACGTAAACAAAACTGTCTTGTCCAGATTCCCGGCTCATCTGAAAAAAGGGAGTTAGTAAAAAATGATATAATACACTTACCCTTGAATACACTCCCTGACAAATTCTTAAAAGATATATTGGCAGATAAAAAAGTCATAGATTGGGAACTTGGATATGCTATGGACTATTCACACCAGTCAAGGAATGACCCTTAAGGCTCCACAACGTGTTTGGGTCATCGATGAAAACCTAGTCTGGGATAACCTGATATATTTAGCAGTTGGTCATGTGGAATATTTAAGCCAACTTATTCGGTTATGACAAGATTGAGTAACCATAAAATTACTGTCATTAGATATTGGTTGAATACTTACATTGCAATAATATTCACCAAGAGCCTAATCATAACAGCAGTTAAAATAAATTCAGAAATCTTCTTTTAATTTAAATAATTTATTATTAAGTAATCTTTTTTTATCAATTAACTTTTAAAATAATCATTTTTCTTTTTATTAAGTTTCTAAATAATAATAATTAACTTTGCAGAATAATGACAAGAGATTAATTATATCAAATAGAAGATATTACTTATCACAGATGAGAGATTTTTAATAAAAGAATACAAATAAAAAAATAAAAGAATTAATTAATTAATTAATTAACTTAACTAACTAACTTTTCTTGAGCTAAGATATATATTGTCACCAGTTTGTAATCTTTGCTGATGAAGATATTCACAAGATAAATGATAGTGATTGTATTCATGCAAAAGTATAAAATAAAGATTTTTCTAAAATATAAGTTCCAATATCAAGTGATAAAGATTGTATTTATAATCTTTATAAATGAAGCTTTTAACAAGTATTAATAATAATTCAACAAGTAATAAATTATTATAATAAAAAAAACAAGAGAAATCAATAAGAACAAAATAATTAAAATAATCAGCAGTCCGATCTATTTTTTATTATTATCAAGATCAAAGATAAACTACAAGATATCTGATTTTCTATGTTAAATTATATTCATTTAAGTAATACAAATCTACAAGATTTGTAACAATATAAAAAACTAATAAAATAATAAAGTTATAATATATATAATGCCAAGAAATAATAAATATAATACAAATTAATCTAAATATTACAAATGAAATTAGCGAAATATTGACATTATATTAAATAAATTAGATAAATTAATAATTAAAAATAAATTAATAAATAGATTAATAATTAGAAATCAAGAACTAATAAAATGTAATTACTAATAATTAATAAAAATTGCATAATAAATAAATAAAGTGATTGGTGATTTATAATATCACAAAATATAAATAAAAGATAATTAAATATAAATAGATAATTAAATAAATAAATATTTATAAATAGAAATTAATTAAATATCATTCAGAATCTGATGATATCTCATGTCAGGTAATTAAGAAAAATAGTGAATGATGACAATATTATATTTATATAAGTTATTTATTATTCAATCATTAAAATCTAAAATTAAATTTGATTGATATTATTATTATATAAAAAGTACTCAATTTGCTTACTTTGCTTATTTATTTAATTATTATATATTGTTCACTTTAATATTATATAAGATTTATAATTTATAATTAATATTAATTAAATTAGATAATATTAATTGATTAAAATATATTTTTCATATTAAAATTATATAATATGAAATTATAATTAATAGTATAAGATAGTATAAAATATAATTAAAATAGAATAAAATAAAATAAAATAAAATATAAATAGATAGTATAAAATATATAAAAAATAATATAAATAAAATAGAAATAGTATGAAATAAAAAAGAATAATATAAATAAAACATAAATAGTATAAAATAAAAAAAATGTAATTTACTATTTAATTAAAATAAAATATAATAAATCTTATAATATATAAAATTCATATTATAACACTATTTTAGAAAATACAAATATTATATATACTACTAATAACTTTTATGAAAAGAAAATATTCTTTAATGTGATAATAAGCACAAAAAATAAAGAATAAATTAATATGATAGAATAAGAATATTTAAAATTTTTAATATGCTTGCTAATATATATATATATATATTAATATATTATTAATATTAGATATTGCTATTACTCAAGTTTTACAAAGTTACTAAAAGAAAATCATTTAACTTTCATATAGTTTCTAAATTTGATCAAAAAAAAGAAAACACGAATTTTTTGTAAATAGTTTTATATTTTAAATATGAAAATCAATTAGATATGAAAAATATAAAAAATATATAAATATGAAAATATATATTTGAATATATATAATATTTATATTTATATATATAATATATAATTTTTTAATTATAATCTAATCATATAATTTATATATAATATCACATATATACATTGAGAATTTGAAATATTAGTAAAATTACAATAAATTTTGAATCTAATAATGAAAGATGAAGAAAAAATATTCAATTTAAAATAAAAATGGTTGCTGAAATAACATCATTTAATTAAATAATCTGCTAAAATTAACTTGCTGAAATTAAATCTGAAATTATTTTATTAGTAGTCAAAATTATTTTCTAAAATTATTTGAATTCTACAAACCAAAACAAGTATTTCTAGGTGGTTTTTAAGTATTCATTAATATAAGCAATATAACAAAATCAAATTATTTGCTAAAACACTATTTTTTTCAAAAATAATTTAGGAGATTATCTTTAGTTTAAAAAAATATAAATATTCTCATATGTGATAGATCAAATTAAATAATTTACTAAATGTAAAGATATTGCATCTCAAAAATATCATACAAAATCATTCAAAATTATACAAAATTTCTTTATTATTCTATAAAGAAAATTAATTTTTTCAAATATTTTTGTATTTAGTAAATCAAATTATTTGACTTTGATATTATTAGAAAGATCTAGTTATAGTATATCTAATAATATTAAATTCATTGAATTTGGCTAACTAAATGCAGAGATATTATATTTCAAAAACAATGTACAAAATTGTAAAAAAATTTTGTATAATTTTGTATGTTATTTTTGAAATATGATATCTCCACATTTAGTTAACCAACTTTAATAATTTTAATACCATTAGATGCATCTTGACTAGATCTTTCTAATGGTATCAAAATCATTTAATTTGGTCCACTACATGTGGAAATATTTGCATTTTTTAAACTGAATATTTTTTTATATTTTGAAGTTTATTACAATTTTGCTAATATTTCAAATTCCTAATGTTTTATTTAACAATTTATTCAAAAGTTATAATACTTTTTGAAAACAATTAAATTGGTTATTTTATGTTATTTCATTCTGAATTTCAATTTTTACTAAATTTTATTATATCTTTTTTTTATTTTTAATAATATAACCAAATGAGCTACAAAAATAATGCAATTTAACATTGATATGAAGTCATTGTTATGCTGGTGCAAATTAGGTTCATACTAGCTGACAGGACTATGACATGACAAACTTATCTATGACATAATAGCTCACTATTGTTAACAATGGTGGGACGATGCAATTTGCCCAAAAGATATGAGCAAATTATTTGTTCAGCCATAATAAGAAATATCCGAAAAAGTTTCACATTTTTTCTCATTTATCTCTTTAGTTGGTTGGTTAATCGACAGATATGACCCTATCATGTGTTTAATCATTCCTAAAAGTCTTGTCTGTTTTTGGCTCGAATTAATCTGCTGAGTTGAGCGTGTACATATACAGATTGATTTGTTTTATTAATCAATCTAGCGCCCCTTTTACGAGGAGGTTCCAAGGATTTAAAACTAGCTGAAAGTTATTCACTCTCTGATATATAATATAATAAGAGTTTTAAATTTTAAATTTTTCAAATAATTATATTTTAATATAAATAAACCGAATGTCCTCAGAGATTGAAGAACCAGTTGAAATTGTTGATAGTTATCTAAAGAATGGAACTAGTCCAAACTCTTACAATCGAATCAATAACATAAATAGATTGACCACTTCTCCCCCCATTCCTCAACCAAACGCGTTATCAAGGTCTCAGCCACAAAGATTTGGTGTTTCACCTAGAAACCTCGCTGTAAGTCCAAATGGAAAGTTTCCTGGGCCAAACTCTTATGGATCCTTGGAACCCACTGCAGAAGCTGTTTATTTAGATATACCAAAGGAAAAAAAGGCAGAAATTGTAAAAAAGCATCTAGTTACCTCAGATGATCTTGCTCGCAGCGCCGAAGCAAACGGTAGTTATATTGAACCTACGTTTTCGACTTCGATTCAACTTCCAGGTGGTGATGCAACACACGAAGTGTATAAATGGCACCAAGATGTAGAAACAGAACCTTTGAAACGCACACGCTCTAAATCTCTTTATTTGCCTCGTCCGGAATCGAGCGATCCACAGATATCTAACATTCGACAACCTGGTGGATTTCGTCGTCATTATGTATCGATGAAGGCCCAACAAGAGGGAAAGGAACCACCAAATTTCTTTACAGAAAATTTTATTGATTTTTTGACAATGTATGGTCACTTTGCCGGCGAAGATTTATCAGATGATGAGGATGAATTAGCTTTTGCTGATTATGAGGAAGTTGTTAGCGAAGAATCTCCGTTGATCCAAATGCCTGGAGAAGTACATGGAACTGCCAGTCCATCAAAAGCTGTGTTTTTACTCTTAAAATCTTTTGTTGGTACTGGCGTAATGTTTTTGCCTAAAGCGTAAGTTTTAATATCGTAATTAATGTTTTCATATAAGTCAAATTTTTTCATGTAATATATATTATATTATACTAGATTTTCCAACGGTGGCATGGTCTTTTCTACGATAGTCTTGATTTGTATCGGGGCAATATCTCTATTTGCATTCCTACTTCTAGTGGAAACACGCCGAAGGATTCCCTATAGTTTTGGGGGTATGTATTATGTATTTAAATATTAGCTGCATTTCTAGATTACGTTTAAAGCCATTCTCTATAATTGACAGATATTGGTGGTGCATTATTTGGTAATTGGATGAGATATATGGTATTATTTTCCATTACTATTTCTCAGGCAAGCATTTTTAAAACATACTTGAAATACTTCACGCTTTTGAAACATCTTGAAACATTCTTATTAAGATGAATAAATTTTTATATCTAGTTTGGCTTTGTTTGTGCGTACATGATTTTTGTTGCGGAGAATCTCATGTCATTTGCGACAAATGCAATGAATTTGTCTCTCGAAAAGAAATATTTTATTCTTTTACAAGTATTATGTTATATTCCGCTCTCCATGATACGAAAAATACATCGACTATCATTTACAGCTTTGATAGCAGATGCTTTCATTCTATTCGGATTATTATACTTGTATTATTATGATCTTTTAGTATTAACAACAAGCGGAGTGGGGGACATTAAGTTGTTCAATCCACAAGATTTTGCTTTATTTATTGGGACGGCAGTCTTCACTTTCGAAGGAATAGGATTGGTAAATCAATAGACAATTCTTTTTTTTTTTGATTATTTTGAATAAAATATTCATTATACAATTTTTTATCTTTTCATAAATTCAGATCATTCCAATAACCGAGTCAATGAAAGATCCGGAAAAATTTCCCAAAGTTCTCACTGGAGTGATGATATTCGTCACTATTCTTTTTACCTCGATCGGAGTTCTTTCGTATGCAGCTTTCGGCAGCGAGATTAAAACCGTTGTAATACTTAACTTGCCGTCGGATGATCGTGTGGTACAAAGTGTACAACTTCTGTACGCTTTAGCTATTTTACTTTCCATACCTTTGCAACTTTTCCCTGCAATTAGGATTATGGAACAAGGATTATTCACGAAAAGTGGAAAAGCCGATCCTTGGGTAAAATGGCAAAAGAATTTGTTTCGAGTTATTGTTGTCCTCTTTTGTGCATTGATTGCATGGGGTGGTGCTAGTGACTTGGATAAATTCGTTTCTTTAATTGGATCTTTTGCATGGTATGTATTGTATTCATTTCTCGTATATATTAGTTTGTAAAAAATTTTAGAAATATATTCTCATGTTTATATTTTATTATTACAGTGTACCACTCTGCTTCCTCTACCCGCCTTTATTCCATTTCAAAGCATCAGCCGAGACGTTCTATGCTAAACTTATCGATGTTCTTATGATTTTATTTGGAATAATTGCCTTGGTCTACACAAGTTATATCACTATGAAATTATGGTCCGAAGAATAACCTTGGTTACTTAAAGGGCAATGTGATCGTGAAAGGAGTACGGGTATATATATTAAAACATTTGACTAATAGATAGAGGATAGGGTTGGGCTGGATGTTAACTTCTGATGAACTTTAATCAAAAATAGTTGGTGTTCTTAGAATATGGTGAAATGTTGGCGGGACATTTTTTAGAATATTAGAACACTTACTATTTACATTCATTCTTACTCTTATTAGCTAAAGCCATTTTTTAATTGTACAGATTATATTATTTAAATCATCACTTCACTTAATAAAGTTTTGATAAATTTTATTGCAAATTTAATAATCATAAATGCATATTTACTAATAAATAGCAAATCTAAATAATTTTCAAAATTGAAATATGGATATTTCAATACGAATCATTTGAATAACTTTAATATATCGTCACATGCTCCCCTCAATGCTTTAGGACCACCATTTTCAAACTTTTGTCGAATGACATTTGATATTTCAACTTGAATTTCGTCGCTGAATTAATACAAGGGAAAAATTAAAGAATAGAACCCATTTAATAAATATTAAATCAATAACTACTCACTTAAAATCCCCATATTCCAATTCCAATTTCCATCGAAGCTGATGCAATTCGGGCAAAGAAAGAATATCTTGATACTTGAATACGAAATTTAAAAAAAATTTTGTTGGCTTGATGAAAAAAGAGGAACGTAGGCATAAAGATATCTGTTCGGTGTTCTCGTCTCTGATGGCTAATATCTCAGTGGCGAATTTGCGTTTCAATAGTTCGATCTCAGGGTAAAAAAGCTTTGCTTTTTTCCAAAAGGCCGAGATGCCACGAAAAATCTCGCGTATCTGAAGGAATATAATTAGAAATCAGGCAAACTGTACAAAAGTAAATATTTTGTGGTCGCATACCTTTCCAACTTTAATCTGAGATGAATACTTTGGAGTTGTAGATTGAAGACACCGCAATATTATTTCGTACTAGAAATAAGATTGTGTATTACTAAAAGTTAAATAGCATGTAATGGTGATATTTAGAACTTACATATTCAAGTTCTCTTGATTTCTTAATTCCTTGTGATTCAAGACGCAATTCAAGAACCACTGATTCTTCGTGATTTCCCGATTCATTCCCTTTTTGTTCATCCATCATTTCTCCTCCCTCTTCGTTCCATATAATAGATTCCATGTCTAATCTCACATATAGATGATTGTCATAGACCATTTCAATAGTTTGGGGAGAAATAGTTAATGGTCTCCATGAATACTGTTCTTGAAGTCGATAATAATAATCTGTGAAAATAGTTTTCTAATTAGACTAAAGAGAAATAATTTCCAAAGAAACTCTAATGTATCTATTTCACCTCGAGCCTTTTTTATATCTTCCTTTGTGTAAATCTTATCCTCGTTAACTGTGTATTTTGCCTTTTCTATTTTCTATGTTAGCATTAGAAGAAATTAATAATAAAATTCATTGAAACATAATTTTTTATCTTTCCTACCTCACGAGATCGTTCCATTTCTATTTTCAAGTCATTTATCTTTTGCTGAATTATGTCCCGGTCCGCAATTACTCTTTTCAAGTCATTTTGAAACTTGCTAATTTGCGTGTTCTGTTCCTCCACGGCCTCTACCATATTCATTAATTGTTCTTGATCACATTTTTCAATCTCGCTCTGCCTTGCCTGAGCAACGGCTAGCTTATTTGCTAATTCTTGACGATAGTTTCTCAATTTTGGTAATAATTCACTTATTATTTTCGAGGAGCTCTCCGCTTTTTCCTTGTCCTACTGAATTCAAAGTGATAGGGAATGAGTGTCGATATATTTACTTTAGTATTAATTTCTTCATTACCTTTTCCAATGTTAACAAATTATCTTCCAGTCGCTTTCTCAAATCCTCCAATTGAGTTTCACGTAAATCATGCCATTCTTTTTTCGCAGCCAATCTACAATATTTTTTGATAATTCGGAACCGAGGCTAATGCAATTGAAATAATAGGTAACGAGATTAATTTGAAATCAGCAAAACAAGCAAATTCAAGTAATTTGAACTTTACTTTTATCAATTCCTTAACGTCAGGGGTTGTGTCTAAATATTGCTGCAACAGATGTTGATGATCCTCATTCGATTCAGTTTTAGAAATCTTTGTTCGTAGACTTCTATCTTGTTCCATGAAAAATACTGAATTCTACCAATTAATAAGAATATGTCGAGCGAAGAAATCTTGAGATTATTTTATTTATTAATGTAATATCACTTACAGATTCATACATTTCCATTTGTGGATGAATAACCGCGACTGCGTTAACATAATCGGCTAATTTGGGTTCTTCGCCTATATTGAGTTTGTTTACAGATATAGATGTATAATATGAATTTTGAAAAAAAAATATTGACGATTTTCAACTTTTATAATACCGAAATCTGGAATTATAGTCTGCCTTCGCATTGGTATAGAAGATTGATCCATAAAGAAAACCTCAAATTTTTCATAAAACTCTTTAATAGCATTTAATAGTAACAAGGAGTCATTAGACTCTCTAATAGCATTTAATTGAACTTCAGATTCATCAATGTTCACATCAGATTCATCAATGTTCACATCAGATTCATCAATGTTCACATCAGATTCATCAATTTTCACATCAGATTCATCAATGTTCACGTCAGATTCGTCAATGTTCACGTCAGATTCGCCAATGTTCACGTCAGATTCGTCAATGTCCATGTCAGATTCGTCAATGTCTATGTCAGATTCGTCAATGTCCATGTCAGAATCTTCATTGTCCATATTATTAAAGTCATCAAAGCTCATATCTGAATCTTCATGACTATCTTTATCAAGATCATTTTTCCCCTGATCATTATCCTGCACCTGCAAATTCGCAAATAAATTATCGTTTGTAATACGGGGCAAAAGTCCGACATTATCTAAAAGGGTAGAATTCATGATTTCTGAAGATGATCCATCAGAATCTCCTGATATATACGAAGGTGCTTCAGGATTGGGATTAGATTCAGGAGTAACTTTTTCAAAGAGTCTATTGAATAAAAATTGAATGAATATTGAAGGCTTTGAACTCAAGATAGATACTAAAAAGTAATTTAAAGCCTAACCTAACTTGAGCTGTTGCAGCAAAGCTAACTCTTCGGCCCAAAGATTTTCTTCTCGGTGTTCTGATTGATTAATTAATTAAGAATTTAATGTTATTAATCCAAGTATATTTCTCAAGAAATATACCTACCCTCCTTGGGTGAAATCCAGCGTTACAGTGTTTTCTGCGTCAGCTGAAGTTTTGAGAGTACTTTTTGAAGTAGTGTTGCTTCCTTGAGTAAGATCCAAGGTTAGCGTGTTTTCCGAGTTTGTCGAAGTTTTAAGAATACTTTTGGCAGGTGCCTATTTTAAAATTTTTTTAATTATTCAGGCTATCTTGCATGCGTATAGAACTCAAGAAAACAAAAGGTATAAGATGCTAACTATGGTGTATCTTCGTTGTTCCCTTTTCTTTAACACCTCCTGTAGCTCTTCTTCACTCTCAAGTTTCGAGGTAGACTTTGAGAATAAAAAAGAGGTGCTAGCCCTTCTTTTATTCTTTCGTGGTGAACGACGAGGCGAATTCGACATTGTTGTAAGCGTGTCTAGAGACTGAAGAATGCAAGTTTTTCGAGATTATTTACTTTTGCTACGCGCGTCTAACTACGTGTATATATCTATGATCATGTGTATGATGCTGGAAAGCTAAACGGGAAGTCTACGGACAGTGCTTCGGGACAGTGCAGGATCACGTGTCATTCAAAATCCACGCTCACGTGATTACGGAAAATTGACGTTATGTTTGGATTTTCAGCCAGAATTAGCCTATATTTGACCAGAATTACAAGGGAGAGAGGGGGTATGTTACATTCTACTCATTTTGTAAACCATGCATCGGACCGGGTACAATTCATGTGGGGTATGATATTATAGGGGGATATTCTAAATGGCAAATTACGGTAGCGTTAGAATAAGATTATATGTAAAATTGATACTTGTGTCAAAGACCACGTGATTCAGCACTGCCCCGTAGACTTTTCTGGTGCCAACCTGAATTATAATAAATGCCAATCAATAAAATCACGTTCACGTACTTAAATTATGAACAAATTATATAAAGTTCAAACATCTATAATTTTTTTAAGTAGGACTTTTTAACGAAATCGCCAGCGTGTAGGGGGAATCGTCCGACCACGTGATTTCCGGACCAAATGATCTGCATTATTTGGTCCG
>CAJVPL010001004.1:0-17581 GCA_910591945.1 Ambispora gerdemannii | reverse complement strand
AACCTTTAATAAATTAGTCTCTCCCATCTTTTGAACTTAATAAAAATACGTAAAAATCTTTATAAACTCTCCCACCTAATTGAAACACATGAAGAACATGTGATCTATATTGAAGAATTATAAAACCAACGAAAACAGTAACAATACAAAAAACTAAATTTTTACCTAATATGTTCAAAAAATTTTTTTTACAAGAGATATTCATAGATAACTTGAATTTTTTAATTATTGATAATTTTATTAACTAGTGCTTCTACTTTAAAATATCATAACCATTTTATAAAGTTCTAATTTTTATCTTTATATTTTTGAATTTGAATAATTATCTTTTTATTATTTTTATTATTTAATGAGATAACTAATTCACTAATTATATTAATAACTACTTGTGTAATTATTGTGATTATTGCAAAATGAAGTACTGAAAAATCAAAATATACAGGTATAAAATTATGATTACTGATAAAAAATAATTTTTTCAGTATTTTAATATTACTGATTATTTTAGAATAAAAGTTATCAGATAAATTAGAATTTTCTTTGAATTTTTAATTAAGAAGCTTTCAAGTATTATTTTTAACTAAAAGGAATTTGTATTTAATAGTACGTCAATTTTGATAAATTAATATATTTAATAATTGAATTATTTATTTTTGTAATTCTTTTTTTTAAGAGTATTAAAATCTGCTTCAATAATATTTTTAAATAATTGTACAGTAATAAAGAATTTAGATATTATATCTTATTTTTGGATTTAGATAAGAAAATTAACTAAAGATTTAGTTACTATATCTAAAAATAATTACTGAAATAACATCATTTAATCAAATAATTTGCTAAAATTAACTTGCTAAAATTAAATTCAAAATTATTTTGACTTATTTTATTAGTAGCTGAAATTATTTTCTAAAATTATTTGGATTCTACAAACTAAAACAAGTATTTCTAAATGAATTTTGAGTATTTATTAATATAAGCAACATAGCAAAACAGAATTATTTACCAAAATACCATTTTTTTCAAAAATAATTTAGAAAATCATTTTTAGCTATATTAGAAGGTGAAAAACAGATATAATAAAAATATTGTTGAGTTATTCAAAGTATTATTTTTTGGTATTAAATTTTCAGATAAGTATTGAAATATAAATTAATAAGTTTTTCAATAAAGATATAATAATCATTTATAAAGAGAGTTTTGATTAAGAGTTATAAAATATAAATTTTTACAAAGAGATTATAAAAAGAAAATTTATTTTTGATAATTTGATCCCAATAAAATAAAAAAATCAAATAATAATAAAAGAAAAAGAGAGAAATTGATAGTTTAAGAATTTACAGAGGAAGCACTAAAATATATTACAGTTACTTTAAATAAAGAGTTTTCTTTACTTTTGATAAGA
Source organism: Ambispora gerdemannii (assembly GCA_910591945.1). Taxonomy (NCBI): domain Eukaryota; kingdom Fungi; phylum Glomeromycota; class Glomeromycetes; order Archaeosporales; family Ambisporaceae; genus Ambispora; species Ambispora gerdemannii. The sequence continues at coordinate 16,179 of CAJVPL010001004.1, read as the reverse complement.
GAATTATATGAATTAGAAAAGAAAATAAATTAATAAAATTGATTAATACAAAAATAATATCTAAATTTGTACTAATTTTAATAGAAATTGTTAAAGAATTTTATTAAAAAATAAAAAGAGAGATTAAAAAAGTGTATTTAAAGAAATAATTAACTAATAAAGATTACTAACTAAATATAAAAATATTAATATTTCTATACTTGTAATTGTATATTCTAGTGCTTTTAATACTAAAAAAATAAATTACTAAAAAAAATATTATTTATTTAAAATTATAGTGACATTCAATATTACTTATTTAAAGTTGTAATACATAACTATACAATTTAATATTATTTATTTAAAGTTATAGTATATAACTATACAAAAATAATGCTATAATAAATTAATATATTTATCCAAAAAATACTTTAACTGTCTTCTTCAAATTTAAAAACAAAAATATAATAGTTAAAAATTCAATTTTATATAAATCAATATTTAGTTTCTTAATTTTGCTCAAAATTTATGAAAAGTAACTTGAATTACAAAATTTGAAGTTTAATTAACAAATTATTTTTGCCAAATAACTTGATTTGATGAAAGAAGACACAAGAATAAATATTAATTTTATAATAATAAGATAATTATTAACTTATTATATTAAAGATTAAAATTTATTAATTTATTTGAAGTATGAAAAAGAGTATATTAAGATTGTACTTGTATTTATACAAAATTTCTCAATATATTTTAATATTATCTTTGTTATAAATTATAGAAAAAGATATAAAAAAAGATAAAAAAGATAGAAATCACTAAATTAAAAATAAATAATAATAATTATATAATTATTAAATAATTAATATATGTAAACTATTTTTATTAATTTGTAGTTTTGTTACTATTTTTAGAGATTTTTGTATTTTCTACTATTTTTGAAAAATTCATTAATTAAGAAATTTTTTAAAATAAATATAATACTATTTTAAACTCTTTTTAAAAAATATAACTTTATAATAATAATTTTACAAAAATAATTTTGTAATTCTTAAGATAATTTATTTTATTTTAAAATTTATTATAGTTTTATATCACATAAATGCTTTTGAATTCTAAAATTTCAAATACTCAATGCATTTTTATTAGATATAGAATTACTATAATAAGTGTAGTAAATATACTCATTGCCATTTATTTGAATATTATAAACTGTCTATTAAAAGAATGTGAGAAAAATTAATAAAATACATATCTTGTAAAAGGCGATTTTGAAATAATTATAAAGAATTATATTTATGACAAAAGGTGAGATCTGATAAAAATATAAATGCAAAATCACGTTGCATTATTATTATATAATCACATTAAAGAGATAAAAAAATATAATTATTTAATCAGAAAACATCAAAAAAATTAGATAAAACAATTATAATTCATCAATATCTTCATCATTTCCCAACTCGAAAACATTATTTGAAGTCAACAATTATAATATGCTATTTAATTATAATAAAAAATGAAAAATTTAAATTATTTATTTGATATTATTATGAATATGTACTGTGACTATGTCACCAAATTGCTAAGTAGACTGAAAAAGTACCTTAAACATACAGTACTGGACAGTATAAGATATCCAATTTTAATTGTCTTACAAAAATGGTATAACTTTTGAATAAATCGTTAAATAAAAAATCTCTCTTCCAAATTAATAGTTATTTAATAAACCTACATTTCTGGAGAAGGAATTTTTTTATTTTTATTAAATATTATCTACTTTATATGTGAGTAAAAATTTGGTGCATGCTTATACAAAGTCTTATAATTTTTGAACCAAGAATTAAAATAAAAAAATTCTTTTACAGATTGATAGCTCTTTATTAAAGCTACAACTTGATAAAAAACTTTTTTTATTTGTTTTAGTTTTGAAGAAATTATAAAATTTTAGTTTCATAAATTAATACTGAAATACATGTATTTGATTGACTAGCATTAAGTCATGTAATAGAGCATTACTATATAATGACTATCAAAATTTGGCACTTCTATAAAAGTAAATATCTTATACTGTCCCATACTATGAGTGTTCTAATTTTCACTGATAAGTGAAATGTTATATATTTGGAATTTTTATAAAATTTACCGATTGTCATTTCTATTTAATATATTTTTTCTGAATGATAAAGATATCTGAAAAGATGTTATCCTTGTGTGAAGTTTCGTGTGATTTTTACATACAATATTTGTATTACGCTATCTTGAGATTAGGGTTAGGGTTAGAGCTGAGATCAAGATTATACAAAATTGCATTCCTGACATTTTTTATTAGCGTTAGTGTACCAGGCGCCAGATCACGCATTTTTATTGGTTTGTACCATCTGTAGATCAAAAATTTACATATCGAACTTGAGAACCAAATCCCTAATTTGGATTCTGATTTTTTCATTACATCCGATTAGAGTCATGGTAAGGGCAAGGTATTGGTAAGGAAACAAAATTATATGTAAAATTTCCTTTCCGAAATTTTTTTAATTAACAGTCCAAGACAGGTTTATGCATCAGTTTTCTCGTAATATCACTTGTTTCATCGCTTTGAATCAGATTTGTTTTTACCGGGTCGATCAAAATTTGTGCATTCTTATCATTATTGGTTATTGGCATCAGGAATTTTTAGTGTAACGAGGTGAACTAATTAGAAATTCAATATCGTGTTATATAGTTTTTAAACGGTAAGTAATATTTCAGCGATGCGTTTTTTTTGACTATTTGTTCGTTCCAAATTTTATAACAAAACACAACTTGAATAATATATAAAAGCTATTTTATTTTAATAAACATATAACTATCAAACAAAGATCACGAATTTCTGCCCTTCTTCAAGAAAGATTCTCTTCCCGTTATATCGCATCGAAAGAAAATATTGCGCAATCTTCTGTTATCTGACTTAAAAACTACTGGTTCTGTAAAGATTTACCGAAATCTGGCTGCCCACGATTTTTTACAAGCCGTGATGAACGTAATATTGCACGATATGTTTCGAGTGGCGAATGTTCTAATGCTGTATCGATTCTAAACTAATAATAAAATCAATGTAAACGATAGTACTATAAGAACTTTACGTAGAAGGATGGACGGTGGATGATAGGAACAGGGTAATTTGATCAGACGAGTCTAAGTTTATGATATATGGGTCAGACGGTCGTGAATATTGTTGGAAATGCAAAAATGAACCACTAGATGAACGTCATGTAAAACCTATGGTCAAATTTGGTGGCGGAAGTATTATCATCTGTGATTGCTTTTCTTCCTTCGGCGTTGGTAACATCGTACGCATTTTTGGCACCATAGATAAGGAATTATACTGCAAAATTTTAAATGATAACTTGTTAGGAACCATCGAGCATTACGAGTTGGATAGGAATAATATCGTTTTCCAACAGGATAATGATCCGAAGCACACGGCTAATTTAACGGAGCAATGGTTTTACGATAATGATATTGATGTATTAGAATGGCCACCACAATCTCTCGACCTCAACCCTATAGAACATCTCTGAAATGAGATGGATATACGTTTGAGAAGGTTAGAAAATCCAGTTCGTACTCAAGATGAGTTATGGGAAGCTATTCAAAAAATATGGATAGAAACAGATCATAACTTTTAACTAGTCTAATTGAAAGTATGCCGAACGAATAAATGATGTAATTGAGGCTAAAGGAGGGTATACAGAGTGGGAAAGAATAGTTTATTTAAATTTCATAAATTTTTAGTCGTTAGTTATTTAAATATCGGTTTTAAATTATTTGCATCGTAAACAGTCGAAAAAACGCATCATGTAAAATTGCATCGGTATTATTATTTTAATTTAGTGATTAACTAAATAAAGAATTATATTTACATGTTTTGCAACATTTGGAAAACAATATGCGTCGGAAAAACTCGAGTTTGGTTTTTTTTCGGCACAAAAAAATTTGATCGGTGATCTAAACACAAAGATGATTGGTTAATAAAGGTTTTCCACGTGGATTTATTGTTCTCCGATTGGTTAACACAATTTGTAAATCTTAATCTAAAATATAGGTATGGAAATGCAACTTTTTGAAAAAAATTAACCCATATTTTTGCTTTTGGGCAAAAACAAGGGAAAAATTGTAGTTTTGTAATTTTTTAGTATTATTTAGTCTGGTTTTTACCCAAGGTGAAACCTACTCTTTTCAACCAGTGAGTGTAAAGGATATACATGTAATTTAACTATTGATAGAAATATCAATGGTGCCTGTGTGATTTTCTATGGGCTTTGCTGGATGGAATAACTATTTCAATTGGTTGACTATAGATGACTGATTAAAACCATCCGTTTTATTTTACATATCGATTTGTTTTTGATAACGACAATAATTTTTCTTTGATATCATTTTCTTTATTTCATCAATACAAAATTAATTATTTATCTATCATTATATTAATGTAAAAAGTTGTTGACAATTTCATATTTGTCATCTATAATACTAATTTGCTCAAAGAAATGTATGTCAAGAATTTATCAAAAATTCTTTATATATATTTCACAGAGATGATTTTCTCACAAAGCATTTCCCTTATAAATCAGAATAAATTCCAAAATATGATTATTAGAAATATAAACATCCATTCTTTACTTGGGCTTTTAAAACAAGAATCGCTAGACGACTGGTTAGTCGAAGCACCACCGGTGGTAGGGTTCGAGCTTGTAGCGGAAGCTATTCGCCATGACCTAGTTTCATAACTTGTATTATTTGGAAAACTACCAGGACTTATTGCCCAAGTATCTTTAGGTATTGTTGTTTTAGTTGTAATAGTTGTCTTTGTTGGTAGCGTGACAGTTTTTTCTACTGTGATTGTTGTGTCTGGACCTGATGCTGTTTGTAGTATTGTTGTTGGCGGCAATGATACTTGTACTGTGACGCTTTGGACTGATGTTACTACCGCTATTATAGGACTAAAAATTTATTTAAAATAAATTGGTCTTTTAATTATTTTTGATATCAATTACGAAGCTAATTATTATTTTGTTACACTGGTGGGGGTGGTGGTGGTGGAGGTCCGGGCGGTGCAGGAGGTGGCAATGGAGGTCCGGGCGGTGCAGGAGGTTGTGGTGGAGGTCCGGGCGGTTCAGGTGGAGGTGTAGAAGGCCGTTGATCATTGTTATTTGGTGTAGGAAACAACCAAAAAGGTATATCATTGTAATTTGGTATGTACTCTTCAAAATAATTTTGGTTTTGACTATGAGATTAAAAAAAATATCTATTAAATTAAACTAACAAGCCGAAAAAAATAAAAAAATAAAAAACAAATGACAAGTCGAAAAAAATAAATAAATTACTTACGATATTGTTAGTCGGTCTAATAAAACAATCGTGACAAATATATACCAGGTTATTATTTTAAAGTGCATCATTTGTCTGTAGCAAGATGACTGTGTTTAGCAATTTATTATAAAAACAAATCAACAAGTTAAGTTTCAAAGTAAGTGTCAAAGACAATTAAGCCTACATCCAATTTTACGTACGTTCTTTGTGCTCTATGTGTGTGTTCGTTTGAATTAAACACAACGATTTTTGCATATAGATGTAGATCACAAGAATATTATAACGTCTCGTATACGTAGACAATTAAAAATTATTACCATTATACATGTAATTAATTAGAACTAAGGAAATACGTATAACGATAATGTATGACGGCGTAAATCTTATCAATATTTATTTTTTTCATCTTTAAATCTTTCCTTTACATACTTCTATGAATAACGATCAACTGTTTCAAACTATTAATAGTCAGAAATATACGTAAAAATAATGATTCATATATAATATACATTGTCATGTACATTATCATTATTTGTTTGCCAAGAAATATATAATCAGGTGTGATGATATGGAGGATTTACTAAGACGTGACTATATAGGAGGTGACTATATAGGAAGTGACTATATGGAGTATAAATAGAGTTCTAAACAATTTTCTGATATTACATGCATTATGAGTGTTTTACCCTCTTCTCCTTCTCGAGATTTCATTCGTTATCGTTATTATGTACGTACATACCGATACATGCAAACAATCTGATACCATCTCATACTTGGTTAATTCTTTATTGTTATCGTTATAGTTCTCTATAAAATGTCATTTATAGCAATAACGAACCGCTGCCAAAAGAAAATCCTTTTTTATCGTTATCGTTACACAATGCATATGACTTGATTTCTTAACGTTGACGTTAAAAACTATCGTTATCGTTATTGTTTGATTTATTTGTGAAAATAAAATGAAACGCACTCGTCTTGTTCGTTTGGATAATTGAGAAATGTATATTCTACTTTCCTTTCAAAATTTTAAAATAAGACTGTTTTTACTCGATAATCATTAATAGAAAGCAAAGATATTCGTCTCGCAAACACGTGTGATCAAAAAACCTTTGACTTTAAAACCCGAACTTAATGACTCAATATCGTCAAAAATTATGAAAATGACGTAACATGAATTGCTTGTATTGGCCATATCGATATGCAACAAAGAACAAAATTGAGAGAATTAATGAATAATTTGAGTAATTCTCAACAGCATTATGGCGATAAATTCTAAGGCATCAATTTAACCCTTACACAGTACTTTTTCTTTCAAGTACATGTATTATGGTGTATAACATCTAAAGTCATCAAAAGTTTGTATTTTATAAAATGGATAAAATCCTTTAATAAGAAGTCAAAATTTAATCCGTGAATATGATAGAATAGATCCTTTCTGAGAATATTCACGGATTAAATTTTATGTTTACTTCTTAGCAAAGAAGTTTATCCATTTTATAAAATACAAATGTTTGATGATTTTAGATGTTACGCATCATAGATCATTTATCTCGGTTTAGAAGATTTTTATCCAAAAATATTTGCACTTTATGCGGTAATGGCCTTATCTATTTACATAAAGATACGATATACGAACTTCAATATAGCAAAGCATTAATAAATTGTCGTTGGTTCCAGATAAATATACCTCGATAAACTGAATTTTTCAAACTTCTTACTAATAGCCCGACCACTTCGCTTTATCGATGTCTGATAATGTAAAGTAATATTTAAAATTGTGGTATTTAAAGTATTTGATTAGATACTCATTAATGGATTATTATTAATACGAAATATTTTATTTTACTAGATATTTATAATTAACTAGTGACTACTGAGATTTATCAATAATTATTTTAATAATAGGGTTTTACCGATCAGAATTAATAACATTTTTCTGCGAATTTCCACTAATTGTTTTTATATGCATGTGCCTTATTTATTTTATTATCATTTCAAAGTTAGAAATAAACATATAAAGTCATACCTTTATACAGTCACACACATCCTTTACAATTACACCTTTTTCTGGTCTCAGCCATTATGAAGCATAATCACAACCTATTTAAAGTCACCATCTTTTGTCCCGAGGGTGCAATTATATGAAGAAGTTGATAGAAACCGTTTTTGATCGTTCATCAGCAAATTTGAAGGTCCATGATAACACCTGAATCTACATAAACACCATATTTTTACATGCAACTCTAGGTAGTATCATATATAAATTCAAATTACATAACATTTCACAGAATCTCACAATAAATTGATATGTAATTTACTGAATGTTCCTAGTATGCAATAAATTCACATGGTAAATTACATAATACATGTAATATGTAAAAATTCATGTGATCATTCAAGCCAAAAATCTTCCTGATATTGTGCTTTAACTCAAAACACAATTAATCTCGATTCCATGATTCCCGTTCAGGATCATGAGATAGACTCTTAAAAGTACCCTAGCCACGGCAAAAAAAAGTAGCAGATCACGCGATTCAGATACCGATGCCGACCATCCGATATCCCTCCTTAAAATCATGCACCAATCAATGCTTTTGAAACAATCATTTGTTCCTTGTGAAATTTTGTGTTCACGTTTGCTATACAATATCCTTAACCCAAAACCTAACCCTAACCGAAACTCTATTTTATATTATGCATTGTAATTAAGGGATGGTCGGCATCGGTATCTGAATCGCGTGATTTGCTATTTTTTTTTCGCCGTAGCTAGGATACTAGACTCTTAATACACCCAATTCAAAATAAACTTCGAATTAATATGAAAACTTAATATTTCGAAATAGAAAACACCTATATTATTTGCAAGCAATTTTGTAGTAAAGATTCGACTGTTGTAAATGGCACTTGGATAAATTTTTTGTTTGTTTATGTATTTTTTTGCAATGTCATCTCCTCATCAAGTTCTTTCTTTCTGCCTTTCTAAGTTAAGACATTATTTATTTCTTGTATTTTAGAATATTCTAACAAGCTGTAGTACTGTGCAAAGTATTCGGTTTCTACTTCTCATCGAAATCTTTGAGAACTGGTAAAATCAAAAGTTCCTATGTAGTTGGTCTTTTTTCTGGAATAGAATCCCAATATTTTTTAATAATAAATTTGCACCATCCGGGGATATTATTTGGTGTCTTAGGTTATGCTACACAAATCACAGTGTACGTAAATTGTATGCAAGTTTGCGATAATTTCCCTTATTTTTCTTTCCAATCCATTTTTCATATCGTTAACGATGAATCATTACGTACTATCAAGTATTCATTTTTTTGGTTATGCCAGAATAATTGAACAGTCAGAATCTACTATGGTAAAATGAATGATTTCTAAGATGCTTTCTTGTTTTCTAATACTCGTTTATAAACTCCGATGTACAGTCAGCACGGAAAGTAATGGCAGCACCAGAAAGCGATCGGCCTTGTGGAACATGTGTAACATTTTTCACATGCTGCACATCGTTTTGTAACCGAAATGTAAACAAAAAACGATTTCTCTTACCTTTAAAAATGTCTGACAACCCCCCGTAAAATTCAATCGCGAGACCGTAAAGAGATTTTGGCAAAATGGCTGGCGTAATGCTAGAGAAATTTCGCAAAAACTGGTATTCCACTTCGCTCTTGTGAACGTTATGTGGCTTCGCTTCGTAAAAATGAACAAATTCCGGTTCGTCGTCCTGGTCGTCCATATAAAATTGCGCCTGCTATGCGCCGCCACATTGGTCAAATCGTAAATTCAAATCATTTCCTTACGGCGGCTGAAATCAAAGCGCGGCTCGAAGAAACACACCCAGGGTTCGAAGTAGGTGTGCAAACTGTCCGTGACAAGCTTTCTAGACTCGGTTTGTTGCTTCCTTGCCAAGACGCGTTCCCTCAAGCCAAAGAAGATCGATTTCAATGGGCAGGCAATCATCTCGATTATAACTGGCACAAGGTTGTATTTTCCGATGAAACAACCTTAATTATCCCGAAACTGTTGCCTGCGTGGTCGCGTGAAAAAACTGTTGCACCAATGGTAAAACACCCGTTCAAACTCCATATGCGGGGAGCGATTTGGCAAAGTTGGATGTGCACATTTACACAAAACATGGATCGGCATCTATACCGTGAAATTCTTAATAACCACTTGTATGGCAACGCAACATGTACGGTCGTTGGCGCTGGATTTTCCAGCAGGACAACAATCAAAAACACCGTTCAAATGACGTAAAGAATGGTCTCGAAGCTCGGTTGCCGGGACGCGTTCTTCCGTGGCTGTCATACAGCCCCGATCTTAACCCGACCGAGAACATCTGGTCATTTCATAAACGGAATGTTGAAAAAAAATTGTCGCTTAAAAAAAATCGGTGTCATAGGAGGCTTTTATTGTGTTAGTGGAGAATGAGTGGATAACGATAAATATTCCCGATGAGCTGATCTTTAGCTATATCAGCAGTATGCCGGACCGCGTTCAAGCCTGTATTGACAAGGAAGGAGGAAATACTTGATATTCATATTTTCTGTGGGCATGTTGCCCTACTTAATCACATTTCGGAAATAAATTTTTTTTTGTTTTATTATTTATAATTTTTTATTTTGAAAAAATTCGTCCGTCATTACTTTCCGTGCTGACTAATTCGTCCGTCATTACTTTCCGTGCTGACTGTAACTTTTTTTGAATTACATAATGATTTCAACACAAGTCCTTCATCTTTTCAATTGTAATAATACAACGATGCTTTATAAATTGTTCCAAAACCCCTTTTGCAAGATTTCAACCTCGGTAAATCTTTCAAAAGGGACAATACCAGCATTTACCACAATCATGAGTATAGTGATCTGAACACTCTAAACGACAATTCTAATTTACAATCAACAATGAGTACCAGATTCCATCTTTGAGTTCACGTTTTTGAAAGTTTGCGTTATCGTCGTGCTAAATAAAGAGCCATACATCTATAGACAATGTTGTCATGTCCAATGGTCCAATGATATCAATTTAGACGTTAGACATTGGACATTGGATTTGATGTGCAATCCAATCCATTGACAACACTGCACTGTAGCGATAGAATTTTCATTGTTAATATTATGCATACAAGTACTAACACATACAGTACGTATGTGGATTCATAGTCTCCCTATAAGAAATTTTGCACGTAATGTCTGTAAAAATGTATGAAAATATACAAAAAAAGTCTGATATGTCTGTAAAAGGTCGCTTTTTTACAGACATATAAACACGTAAATCGCGTATGTAAAAGATTGTAAAAGGCTGTTTGTCATACTCAATTATATGTCTGTAAAAAGTGACCTTTACGTGTCTTTTACAGACATATCAGACTTTTTGTATATTCCCGTATTTTTTTACATGCGTATCTTTCATATAAGGTCTTGACTTGATCATGCATGCAAGTTCAAGAAAATTATACTCGACTCGTAGAACAAAGATACTCGTTAAACCGGAACTGCGTTAAGCCATATTTGTCTATTGTGAAGGAATTTACGATTATAAATTTTTGTATTAATTAATATTTTTCAATTAGCTGGATTTATTTAAAACAAATCATAATAATAATTGTTAAGCACGTTCTTTAATCTTACTACACACCCCTACAATGTATTACCAGAAATTTCAAAAATGAATTTGTCACTTTGGAACCGATATCTCGACAGCCGGTCCGGTGATCCCATTCGAACATTAGATTTGTATAATCAAGACGAATCTAATGTGATATCTTTGTTCGAGATATCGGTTCCAAAGTGACAAATTCATTTTTGAAATTTCTGGTAATATATTGTAGGGTGTGTGCAAGAACTGTTTTTAAAAATATTCATTCAATCAAAAGTTTTAGCAATTTGATAAGGGGTGTAGGTTTATGCTGTAGCAACCATATAAAATAGTTTTGTATATCGATATCTTAACTGACTTTTTACCGAAGTTACCGTATAGCGCTACCTACAGTACCTCCCTGAGATAGTATCCCCCCATTTTGCTGATAAGCAATTTGCGGCCTAATTTTTATAAGCAGTGTTTGGTTTTTCCATGGATCTATTGTGTTTAATAGCAAGATAACCCTCCAATTAGTAACAAATTTTCATATATTGCTCTCGTCATTCTGTATCTGGGGGGTACTATTCGAGTTCAAGGGGGGTTTTTTAAATAAGACCGGGGGTACTGTAGGCAGCGCTATACGGTAGTAATCAAAGCTACATTCGGGGGGCTAGTTAAATGTTCTAACGTAATACAACATAAAAATAGGAAATTGTTTAAGTTAACTGTCAACGCCCAATAAGTAACAAATTTTTGGTCAATAAAGTTGTAAGCTAGAAAGCTCAAATTTTATTTTGAAACAGAAAAATTTGTGTCATATACGTACGTATGATGAATGTTACTTGTCGAACATTTCACAAATACAATATGATCTAACGCTAAATATAGTCACACCCGTTTTTGGGTTGTACGTACCTTTTTCACCATTTAACGTTAAGCTAACTGTACTGTTCTCGTTATACATGTACATAATAATAACGATAACGATAACTATAAACATCGATATCGATATTGTTTATACATAACCATAAAGGGTTGTGATTGTAACAAAATTATTTTATGAAATCTATCAGTATTAATTTTCCTCTTTGTTATACGTATTATTTTTAGTAATCTTCGCTCAACTTTCTTATTTCTTTAAAACTCCGCCCGATCTCTATATATAAGCTTGGAAGAATGAACATTAATTCCGAAATTAAAAAAAAATAAGTTAAACAAATCAAAAAAATTAACCTTAATTATTTTGGCACGATTGTCTTGATACAATAATAAAGCGAGATTCATATCCTTCGTTAATTACTAAAATTTAAAAGACAATAATAAAGATAATAATATCAATGAATCAAACTCAAAGTTCTTGTTCACATGAATTAAGGCTTGGTAGTTTTCGACAGCAGTTAATCACTATGTTGAAGCAACATTATACTTTGCAGGTACTATCGAAATATTTATATTAATGTATAGTAAATTCCTAACATAATTTTAAATTTAATTGAATTTTAACATAAATTAGCAACGTTATTATATTCAAACATTGGCAATTGTAGTCATTGCGCCTATTGTAGTTTTGTTGATAATATTAGGATTAGAGACCTCGACGAGAAATTTAATAAGACAGGATATCAATAAATATCGAGATTTTCTAAATAATACTAAGTTATCCAATGCAGAGCTTGTAGTAGAAGATATAAACGAAAAGCTTGCAATTTGGGATTTACCAGGATTATACCAATGCGAGGTATTTATCTTCTTCAATTTAACATTATTTGCGGGTATGATATAATTTTTTATAAAGCGCTATTCAATCTTTTAGCCTCCAGCCCGCGAAAAAATTAAATGTATTACCTTGCTGTATGCGCCTATTGATCAACGAGCAACCAAAATTATGCAAAATTTCGTAAATAAAAACCAAAAACGCACAGGGAACAAATTGGATCTTAGTGACAGGCTATTGATGGATTTAAGTAAATAAAGATGATTTTTAATTTGTTTATATAATTATTTATTAATATTTTTTAACGTTAAAGATCCTCCAACGCATAACCTTGGAATTGTCCCAGTATCCTCAAGTGATTTTATTTATAGCTATTCATTACTAAATCCAAAAGTAGTAGATTTCGCAGTCTCTTTTGAATTTCCAGATGATGGTAGAGTGGAATACACACTTTGGTATAACTTTACAACTGTCCAAAATAAAACAGTCTACGGCGAAGAAACTCAAATAAATGCGAATTTAGGAATATTTGACGCGCTGAAAAATGACGCTTATTCTAATAAAGCCCTGGATACTACAATTGACAGCTACGGGAATAATCTTCTGTCAGTAAAACGAGGAATCGAAGAAGCAATTTTAGTATCCAATGGTTTGCCAAATGCACAAATTGATATCAAGCTAAAAGAATTTCCAGATATGCAATTAAAAATTAATAATAATATTGATGATAGCAATAATAGCGATAGCGAAAATGATGAATATATCAACGCAGATATTTTTCAATCGGTTGGAATGTTTTTGGTGGTTCCAATTTTATTGATTTTTGTAGTGGCTGGTGTTATGGATACAATACGTGAAAAGGAATGTGGACAAAGAAATTGGATGGAGATGATGTAAGTAAATGAATTTGTTTTCTTATACGTAGTAATAATCGTATAATATTTTGATGTATTAATAATAAACAGGGGTTTGAGGCCAAGTGTATATTGGTTATCGCACTTTATTAGTGCTGGGTATCTCGTTTTTTTCCAATCTTTGATATTAATCAGTCTTGGTTATGCCATGAATTTTGCATTCTTTCAGAATACCGATTTTTTTGTAAGTTGAAATACACATCTTTTTACAATTAATGTTTTTGAGACCAATCTCTAATCACATAATTTTAATGTTTGTAGATTCTATTGATATTATTCTTGTTTTTCGGCTGGTCAATGCTTGCCTTAGGATATTTTATTACGACAATAACTTTTCGCTTTCGAACAGCTGATATCCTTTTCTATCTGTTTTTTCTTAATTGGCTATACTAATAAAAAATATCCTTAATTCTGCAATTTAATCCTCATTGTTAATACTTGGCATAGCCTTCGTATTTTCTTTACTAGCATTCATTTACTTATCTGTTGTCGTCGGAATTTGGAGCGTTTGGTATCTTTCTCAGAAAAAAATTGTAAAAGGTGATTACTCAAGACCACAAGGCGTATCCACCGGATGGATAGTCGGACTTTTCTTGCCATTTTTCCAATTTGCAGGTAAATATAACTATGAATGTTAGATTATAATAAATATAAAAATTTTAACCAATATATTTCACAAATACTCAATTAGAACTCTATTCGCAAATTGTCTTGAAATCAACAAATACTCCATTCTATCCTAATAAAAATCCTGGTTTCCATTGGAAAGAACTAAACAACCAACACATTTATAACTCAAGACTTAGTGAATTCTTGCCACAACCATACCGCCCTTTGGTAATTATGTCTGCTCAAATTATTGCGTACGCTATGGTAGTTTGGATTATTGATCAAGGTCCAAAATTCTATGCTAGGAATTTTGGCCGAAGATATCAAATAACGTCAAATGATACTCAATATGTGAGTATATTTTTTATTCTTTTTTTTGAAGAGTTTTTTAATTAATTTCGAACACATTTTTATTCTATTGGTCACAGCATCAAACAAATATGGATGAAGATTTGGCACACGAAAGATTTCGTGCTCTTAGTTCCAACCAACCATGTATGTGATTTCTGAAATTATATAGAATATCGATATGAATTACAGTTGACAAAATTAGTTATATTATTACAGTTGCACTTCGAATTGTTAGGCTTGTTAAGGAATATAGAGGAAAATTATTCTCAAAATCCAGAGAAAGAAAACTTGCAGTTAATGGTTTATATTTGACAGTTGAAGAAGGGCAATTGTAAGTTTTATATTTGATACTCGATGTTCGATAACTCACTGACACTAATTATTACGTAAAATAAAAGGTTTGCTTTATTGGGTCAAAATGGAGCTGGTAAAACAACGGCAATATCTATTATTGCTGGTCATTTACAACCAACATCAGGTTATGTGACAATCTACAATAAGGATATCATCACCAACGTGAATTCGATTCGAAGTTCAATGGGCATCTGTCCACAACATGATTTGCTATTTTCGGATTTAACCTGCGAAGAGCATATAAATCTTTTCGCCGGAATAAAAGGAATCGAATTGGACATAGGAGAGTTATTAGCAAAAGTTGGTTTGGTGAAAGTTAGAAATTTTCCCTCGAGTAAATTGAGTGGCGGGATGAAGCGGCGACTGAGTGTTATTATTGCGTCAATTGGAGATCCAAAGAGTAAGATTTGTCTTGATTTTGAATATTTAGTACAGTCGTTCCTCCATATAATCAATATAATCACGTCCTTAAGAT
The DNA here is from genome assembly GCA_910591945.1 of Ambispora gerdemannii. NCBI lineage: Eukaryota > Fungi > Glomeromycota > Glomeromycetes > Archaeosporales > Ambisporaceae > Ambispora > Ambispora gerdemannii. Next base: position 851 of record CAJVPL010001004.1, on the reverse strand, counting down.
AGAAAAAAGTGTATGGAGGTCAAATTTTCTATACTTCATAATACATGTAGCTGAGACTGAAAACAGGTATAACAATAGAAATTATTAATTAATTGATTTTTCTACAGTATTAATTTTAGATGAACCGACGACTGGTATGGATCCATTGAATAGACGAAAAGTCTGGTCCTTTTTATCTGAATACAAAAGGAATCGAATAATGTAATTTTTGTTATTTTCCGATTTTTGTGCATGTTCTTTTTATAGCTCATTAAATAAGATATTGTAACGGTAACGATAAATAAATACCGCAGTCTTCTCACAACGCATTCGATGGAAGAAGCAGATTTGCTTGGCGATCGTATTGGAATTATGGCACATGGAAAATTACGGTAATATATGTAAAATTGCACATAAAAAATCTGTGCCAGGTTTTTGTCGATCATAGACCAGCAGACAATAAGAATGCGAAAAATACGAGAAACAGGTGCCTAAATCTACTGGTTAAAAACATCGGGGAGGCATGTTATATATAACTTGCATCTCAGCCCTACTCCTAATCCTAGAACCAACCTTCTAATGTTACAGTAGAATCTTCCGAGGTCAACAAAACTGGCACAGATTTCTTACGTGCTGTAAATTTCATTCGAGTTTTTTTCTAACTTTTAAATTTCACCCTACATTAGAGCAATAGGAAGCTCAACACATCTTAAGAATAAGGTAAAACGAAGATTGTGATGGATATTCTTTATAGTCGCACACTCTAATTTATGTATTGACGTTAATGCTAAATCTAGTATGGGATTGGATATCGCATTCAAATCCAAACCGACTCGGAAAATATAGAATTCGTACAAGAATGGGTTTCTCAA
>CAJVPL010001003.1:0-17583 GCA_910591945.1 Ambispora gerdemannii | reverse complement strand
TTATTATTATTATTATTATTATTATTATTATTATTATTATTATTATTATTATTATTATTATTATTATTATTATTACTTCGTCATTTTTATAACAATGATATTTCTTTATTTTAGGTGGATGTTAGAGCAAGTTGAAGCAGGTCAGTTCATACAAGATTTAAAGATGGATGTTCTCCAAGCAATACAGTATATTATCAAAGCCTGGGAAGAAATTCAGCTAGAACCATCTATAATTGTTTGTTTCATACAAAGATTCTTTCTATTAATGTTATGATGATTTGGCGCTCGATGAACTTGCTGAGACACTTGACGCCTAGCAAATATGAATCGAAGAATTTTTAGCCATTTTCGATGAAAACATTGTTTTTGAAATTCCTGAGTGATCAGATTATTACAGAGCTTGTAGATTATTAAAAGGAGATAACTGAAAACTTGGATGACGAGGATGACAATATTGAGATAATTAAAAAATTCAGAAAACGTCAAAATGTTTTTGCTTCAGCAAGATCACACAACAGAGCAAATCAAGTTGATGGATAATTTATTAGAGAAAAAAATTAGTCAATTGCAACAGTCTTATATAGAAGAAGATTTTAATTAGTAAAATTATGACTATAATCATATAATAAAATACATGATTAATACTGCAATTTTAGACTATATTAAAATATAATAAACTATTTCAATTAATGCAGCGATATGTTATAATGTTAATTGAACCCTCTCTAAATGTACGCTCATGACCAGTCCCCAGGGGAGGGGGTGCACTTAGGGAGAGTTATATGTAAATAAAAGCTGTGATGATAAATCAAACTCTATTAATAAGTTTTTTCTGAAGCTTTTAATACCTTATTATTTTTAATGTTAACCTGAATTTTGCTATTTCAAAAGTAGTAAATGTTTAACTACCAATTAGAATAAATTTCTTCAAAATTAAAAGATTCAACCATTTCGGGAGCTCGATCGTGTCCGTTTTCTTTAGCCTTTTGATGCCATTTAATGCCAGGTCGAGACTTTGTTCGACGCTTATTCCATATTGATAAGATTAAACTGAGCTTTTCTATGTCCCAACTCGGCTGTCTTTAGATACCATTCAAATGCTCTGTAATCATCTTTTTCTGTTCCTTCTCCATATTCATAACATGAACCAAGTCAAAAATATGAAAGAGAACTATTATCTACAGATGATTCTAAAAGAAATTCAAATAAACCTTCTTCAAGCTCTTTATTTTTTTCATAACTAAATCTTAGAAATAGTCGGACTTCAATATTCTCAGAATTTGCTGCTTTCAAATGCTTTTTTTTCATCTTTGATTGTTCCTTTTCCAAATTCGTAGCAGAGAGTAAGATCGTATTGTGCTTCAGGATTTCCAGACTCTGCTGATTTTAAATACCACTCATATGCTTTTTGTTCATCTTTGATTGTTCCTTCACCATTCACATGCAGATGACAAGATTATTTTGTGCGCTAAGATTTCCAGACTCTGCTTATTTCAAATACCAATTAAATGCTTTTTGCTCATCTTTGATTATTCCTTTTCCATATTCGTAGCAGAGAGCAAGACTGTATTGTGCTTCAGAATTTCCAGACTCTGATTTCAAAAACCATTCAAATGCTTTTTGCTCATCTTTGATTGTTCCTTCTCCATTCTTATAACAGATGGCAAGGTTAAAAATTGTGCTACGGGAATTCCAGACTCCGCCAATTTCAAATATCACTCTAATTCTTTTTGTTCATATTTGATTGTTCCTTCTCCATTTTTATAGCAGAGAGCAAGATTATATTGTGCGTTAAGATTTCCAGACTCTGCCGATTTCGAATACCACTCAAATGCTTTTTGTTCATCTTTGATTGCTCCTTTTCCAAGTTTGTAGCAGAGAGCAAGACTGTATTGTGCTTCAGGAGTTCCAGACTCTGCTGATTTCAAAAACCACTCAAATGCTTTTTGTTCATCTTTGATTGTCCCTTCTACATTCTTATAACAGATGGCAAGATTAAATTGTGCTTCAGAATTCCAGACTCTGCTGATTTCAAATGTCACTCAAATGTTTTTGTTTATCTTTAATCATTCCTTTTCCATTTTCATAGCAGATGGCAAGTTTATATTCTGCTTGAGGATTTCCAAACTCAGCCGATTTCAAATCCCATTCAAATGCTTATGTTCATTTTTGATTATTCCTTTTCCATTTTCATAGCAGACGGCAAGGTTGGATTGTGCTTCAGGATTTCCAGACTTTGCCGATTTCAAATACCACTCAAATGCTTTTTGTTCATTTTTGATTGTTCCTTCTCCGCTCTGATAGCAGATGGCAAGATTATTTTGTGCGCTAGAATTTCCGGACCCTGCTGCTTTCAAATACCACTCAAATGCCTTTTTTCTTATCTTTTTTTATCCAATCCTCGTCATTGTATAATTCTCCAATTAAGTATTGTGCTACTGCATCTCCTTGAAATGCCAATTCTTGATAATATTGCAAAGCTTGATCATAGTCTTTTTTGGTATTCAAACCCATATGATACATAAAGCCTAAAATTTTTTCATACAATATATTATCTTGTAAGTTTTGCAAAGAATTTGTTTTATTAGAGTATTTTTTCAAAAATAATTGTGGTAAATTTGCTTTGTAATTTTCATTATATTCGAAAATATTATCAAAGAGAACCAATAAATCATCAATTGTAGTTTCTACGGAGAAATTAGGGCTTTTTTCATTTAAATTTGCATCTGTTGCTGGAATAAATGAAGATGACAATGTTAAAGTCGAATCCATTTGATGATTTACGATGTCATCAACGTTTGTTGAACTATTCACTTTCTTTATACTATCTTCGACCGTTGATGCTGTTGTGAATTTTCGTTCAATCTTTTCGAATTAGAGAAATTAGTATTGTTGATGGAATAGATAAAAGTGAAGATGTTAAAAGCACACATCGTTAATTTCAGACAGTTTTCAAAATACGTACGTACGTGCATATACATTACCGTAAAATGCTCTTATAGTACCCCACAAAAGTACTTTCCGGTTTATGCACGGATATTTTTATGGTGCGTATCTTTATTTATAGATTTGTATCACTTAAATTAACAATGACGAGAAAAGAAAATATCATCTACAGTAGTTCACTTAAGAAATGGAACACGGAAAAAAAATTGGCGAGATACGAATATCTTGCCATTGAATAATTATGTGGAAACAAAAGTAAATGAATTATTCGTTAAAATAATGCACATCAACTAATGCAAATTTTATTTTCATCTATCATTTCCTTTATATACTAATATTTTTTTAAAATTTTTTTAGCATCCGCGTAATAAAACTGACTTGTATAAGTAATTAGAAACAGCAAAGATAAGTATAAAAGCTCTTATTATTACTTTAATTTTTGTAAATTACTTTTAATCATTCTAAATAATAATTCTAATCATATTTTATTTGAAAAATGCCTCGAATCTCTCAAGAAAAATGCTCACAAATATTTACATTACGAGAAGAAGATTATTCAATATGGAAAATTTCTGCTTCAAAGCAGGTGAACCTTGTATCAGTCCTACAAATTTGTAAAAAAAGAAAGAAACTGGAACCTTTAATAATCTAGAAGAAACTGGTCATCCACATCTTTTAATTGACTGCTATAAAAGATATTGTTACAGTAGTAATATAAAAATTGTTAATTCCAAAAATAGTTGAAAAACATAAAAATATTCATATAATAGCAAAGATCTCTCAAATTATTTTATCTTTTATCTTTTATTTTACTTTTTACATTTTATTTTATCTTTTATTTTAATTTTTATCTTTTATTTTACTATTTTACCATTTATTTTATCTTTTACCTTTTATTTTATCTTTTATTTTACTTTTTACCTTTTATCTTATCTTTTATTTTACTTTTTACTTTTATTATATCTTTTCAATTAGTTATTTTATCTTTTAGATAGTTATTATTATTTAAAATTGTATTTTTGAAAAATATATAAATAAAAATGTTGTTTGAGCCTTAACTTGACATGTTGTAACTGAAAATAAAAATCCCTCTTAACAAAAATCTTCTTTTAAATATCTTTTGTCTCTTATATTTTCTTTATATACTTTAAATCTTGTGTATAAGTGATCTTATATCATATTGTATCTAACAAATTGCTAATGGCTTTATATTATATTGTGCTAAGCAAATTATTATTATTGACTTCAAACTTTATATTATATTGCACCTAGCAAATTACTGTTATTGGATTATTAAGCTTTATATCATATTATGCTAAAATTACTATATTAGAATTATTGAAATTGAATTTTTATTATTTGAATTTTTGATTATTAATAAATATTTCTCACTTGTGAAAAGAACAAAGTGAAAGAGTCTTTATTATTGTTATTACTAATTATATTATCTTAGCTCTAAAAAGCTTTACACAAGTACAAAAAATTAGCCTTTGAAATTTTCTTTACTATTTTTTATACTCTTTTTCTTTGATCTTTATTTTCTTATAACTTTTTTATATTATTATTCATTTTAAGTAAATATAATTTTCATAGAAATTGGTATAAATCTTAGATACCTCTCTTTTTCTTTTAATAATTTTATTAATTTATCACTCTTTTCCAACTAGATTCAAGTTTGTAAGCTAATTTAATAATTAGTGAACAAATTTGTAATAATATACTATTCAGTTATTAGTATTTTTATTATTATAGAGACATATTTAAATTTAAATTTGAACTTGAAATTAATATTTTCATAGAGAACATATGGCAAATATTCTGGAGAAATGATCTATTCTCAAAAATTAAATGCAAAAAGCTGATACTCAAAAGATATATCAAAAATATCAATTTGCTTAGGCAAAAAAATATTGAAATTTCATAATCAATAATTGGTGGTTGATTTTCTGATCTGATAAAAATAAGTTTCAGCTTTTCAAATCAGATAGTCACAAATATTACTATATGAAGTCTGGTGAATAATTGAATAATTATTATATCATCTTCACTATGAAGTTTGTTGTTGATATAATAATAGTTTGGAATTATATGAATGCTGACAGAGTGTGGTAACTCAGAAAAAATGAATGCTGATATTTATATTAATATTAAATGAGAATCTATTAGGTTCACTATTAATAAAAGAGCTGGATAAAGAAGAAATCTTTTACCAGCAAGATAATAATTCTAAACATGTATCAAGAAAAGTGTGAAACTGGTTTCTTGATAATGAGATCAATTTGCTTGATTGATTGACTCAATTTCCTGTTCTGAGCTCCATTAAAAATTTTTGGAATGGGTTGACTGGTGGTTATGACACCTTTTTAATCCACTTTCAAATAAAGACAATTTGTGGATGAAGCTCCAGATTGCGTGAAATGGCATCAAAGCAGACTTCTGTGAACAGTTGGTTGTTTCGATGCCAGAAAGAGTAAATAATGTTATTAAGATAAAGGGTGGTTATACAAAATTGTAGTGTAATATTGTATTTTGTTAATTTGTGTTTTTTCTAGTTATTATTAGTTTAATAAAAAGAATTATACCTTTAAATATTATTTTTGAAATTGGATGATTTACATGGAATGCTAAAAAAATTTTAAAAAGAACGATTAATTTTTAAATGATTTCCAAAAAAAATTTGTTAATATCAATTATCATAATATCAATGAATAAAATTCGCTTAGCTTTACTGCATACAATTCCTAAATGGCAAGATATTTGTATTTCACCATTTTTTTCCTGTGTTCCGTTTTTTAGTGAGTTACTGTATGTTTAATATGATTTGGAGTGATTTATTAACAATCCTAAATCTAGTACATGTAATTAGAATATAATTATTTTTAGTGCATTGGATTTGTCAACATTTTGATAGTTATTTTATATAAAAAAACAAATATTGGCTGAGTATTTTATTTTAAAGTTATTATAAAGCTATTTTAGTGTTGGGTGACTTCTGGTCACCCACCCTGAACATAATAAATTAGAGACAATAATTCAGTATTGCATTATTTCTAAATAGTTTATCGGAATTCTATATACAACGAGAGATTTTTCTAAAGACAATGTTATGGTGAAATGAAATTGATAAATTTATTATATAAAAGCAAGTTCAATGTGAATATTCTTTCAATGGTTGAATGGATTCCATAATACGAGAGTATATTAAGGAAAAGTACTGGATACAGTATATAATTCTGAGTCAGTATTAAAATTCGACGAAGGATCTGAAGAGCATGTTCAGTTGGATGTGCAGAAGATTTGATCTATTAATCAAATAAAAAGAGATGCAATATTTAATATAGAAAAAGGTCACAAATTTATGTTTAGTTCGAAAACTACAATTATATTGAATGTGCGATTTTCCATCTTGGCTGGGGATTTTCGGAACTGAGTGATTATGAGGCAGAAATATTAAGGTTATGCTTCTCAAAAAGTTTTTTATCATTTAATTTTAATGGAATAATGATTCATCTTATTACATATATTGCACTAATGCTCCTTATAATAAATTTCTTGGGCAAATCAAAAACTTTATCATAAAGAGTTTGGAAGAATAGTTTTGTTTTTTCTAGATTAATTTCACGTGTTTTACTTACCATTATATAAAAAACTAAGATACAATTGATCGTGTAAACTTACTCAGAAAGGTAAAAGCATACATTTTACGTACATGTAGATAAAACATCAATCGGTCGGATTAATTTGAATTTTAGGCTCTAACCAAAAATTGTAAATTTGGGGACTATCACTATCGTTATAACTACATGAGAAAAAGGCCTAGAAAATAAGGATTAAATTTCGAACTCGTAGTGTATTTTAAATGTTATGATTCATTATGCAATTTAACTAGAATTAACAATATAACAAAAAAACCTTATGTCATGCAATACGAGACATGATTAATTAAAATTTTAGTATTTAAAATACAGCTATTACAATTTTCGTCTTCCATTTCTTATATATCCATTCCCACGTAATTATCTCCCTATATAAAACAAATGGAACATCAAACATCATCACCAAAGACACGCGCTGAGCAAATAGGAGAATGTTACCTAAAGCTCGCAAAAAAGTATAATTGGATAAATGCAGATGGAAGCTACCTACCCATTAATCTTGGAAACTTGTGTAAATTCATTGAATACAAGGGACCAACCAACATCAAAAAATCAATAGAGTGGTATTTGCGATTCTTGGGCAACTATCAACTCAAGAGAAATGTAATTCGTGACCTCAAATACTGGAAATTGCTATGCAAGCACTATCGGGTTCAATTCCTTTTGAGACACCGAACGAATACATATCCTCGGCAATATACATGTAAACGGATCAATTACTTGGCTGGTGAAGTTTATCAAAGGAGATTTAATAAAGACAGGAAAAATTGCATCCCTGTTTATAAGCATAGAAATCAATATATCAAAAGAGAAGGTAAGAATATGTTTTACTTGAATTCGGTTACTATCTATCTACTATTTTCTTCAAATTCATCAAAATACATAGATGTTGCTGCGACGAACAAACTCAACAAAAATAATAATCCACAGATAACCATTGACATAGAATTTATTATTTCTAGATGATTGAGGAATACAAGCAATTGAAACCCCCTTGGTAAAGTATGCATTTAATTTTCTATTCAAAATAAAAGAATAGGCTGCAATTTTAATGATTCTTTTTAATCGTTTTTAGAATCAGCAGATTTGAAGCTCGGAATGTAAGCGATTTACTTGCCTTAAATTTCCTTTATAAAATTATGAATTTTATCATCTTTTTCTATTTCCTATATTTCGTATTCCATTTTATATCTTTCCGCAGGTCTTCGCTAAATCGCTTTTGATAAAACTGTAATACACTTACATAGTAGAAAAGAGAGATATATATAATTGAATTTTTGATTCCTGCTGTTTTGCTTTACTATGTAATAAATTGAATGGGATTATTAATAAAATTTGTTATGAAATGACATTTATATTATTTATTAAAGGCCAGAATTTTTATTAAAATTTACTCATTAGAATAGATGTGCTAAAAGTTGTCATTTAATAATAAATATACGTGTACGTATATTTGCTTTTCGTTTACCGCAAATAAATATTAAGTATTAGAAAGATTAAATTCAAAGATTAAATAAGCATCATTTATAATTATTGACGTAAAACATGTATTAACGATAAACATATCACATGTGTTTTTGATTAGATCGATTTTTATGTATGAAATGAGACAGAACGCATCAAAGAAGTTCTATTTGTGTGTAAATAATAAAGGCTTGTCTTTTAAGGCATCAAATACATGTTGTAGATTACGTAATGCGTTTCGTCTGTGTTAAAAAAGAACGATGACGACTCTTTTCAACAGCAATAACGATAATGTTAAGGAACATAACATTATTAATAGTACTAAGAATTTTGCTTTAATGTAAATTCATAATTTCTAGTTTACTGTGTTACATGTACATGTACTATAAACATATGTAAATGACAATTCACAAATGCACGTGATAAACGAAACTATATGTACGTAATTGAATAAACTACCAATTGCTATATAAGACCATGTATACTAATATAAAGTGGATTGAGAAAATGAATAAATAAATTTTGATAAAGTAATATTAAATAATCAATAGAACGATAATGGTGAAGATATCGATTTAAAGAATAAAGTAGTTGCTGATTTCTTCTTTTGAAATTGTCTTAATTTATTTAGGTGTTTCATCATGAATTTGTACGAAAGAAACTCGATATATCTTCATTTTTGTTAATTTCATCTAAATCTGTTTTGTAATACCAAAGAAAAATAGTAATGAAGTCAATAAAATAATGTAATAAACAATTTTGACTTCGTTTTGAAAATACAACTGACACTTGTTAACCCTAAAATTCGATATGAATTTAATTAATACGAAACGAAACTTGAATATATTACGAAATAAAATGCACCTGTCTCAGTTGGAATCGAATCTGGTGTAAACTGCATTTTGGTGGATTTTTAGTTTTTAGTTTATATTCGCAGCAGTAGAAATACTTGCTTGTGATTCCATCTTCTCATCAAGTTCTTTCAATTTCTGCTTTTCTAATTTAAGACACTCTTTAATTTCTTCATGCGTTTTAGGACGTGCTAAACAGTTTTAGTACTGAAAATTCAAATTGTTCAGATTCTCTCCTGAATAGAAGTGGAAAGTGAAGAGAAAGTAAAAAAGTTCCTCAACAGTTGATCTGTTTTCTGGAATAGGATCCCAACATTTTTCAATAATAAATTTGCACCACTAGGAACATTATTTGCTATCGTAGGTCGTGTTTCAATACGAGATCTATACCCAAATCTATAAATATCTGCAGCTTTCGTGTATAGCTTTCCATTCCGTACCTCCGGACTCATATAAGGAAGTACACACAAATTTTTGAGTATAATTCTCTATATCTGCTGGTTTGGTGAGTCTAAAATCAGCAATTAGAGAATAATTATGCATTAATATATTTCCAGGTGAAAGTTACGATGCACGAATTCCTTATTGTAAATTTTATTCAACCCTCGAATAATATCAAATAAATATCCTACTTTTGTCTCTAAGTCAGTTCTTCGTATTTTGAATTCATATCGATATATTTCATTTGCAGCTGTGTTTTTGGTTATTCCATAATAACTAATACCAGCGCATCTTAGAGCAGTCTGAATCTAATTTTTAAAAGTTATTTATATTACAATATGCTTACGTTTTAAAAGGTGCTCATTTTATAAATTGTGTAATAATTTCAACACAACTTCGCTCGTTTAAATCTATTTTCTTGATGATCCCACTCGTAAGGGTAAGGTAATGGTCCGTCCAATCAGGTTGCTTTATAAATTGATCCAAAGCCTCCTTCTGCAAGATATTCAACATCGGTCAATCTTTCAAAAGGAATCCATTCGAATGAGCCTAAAATTTCGAACAAGTGTTACATAGAGGAGAGGATCTGCAAATGACAGAAAGCATCAGTGTAACTTATGTCCTTCCGGATCACCCAAAAAAAAGGAACGGGTTACACAAATTTAATGAATCATTTAGATGCAAGACATGAAAACTTCAAGTTAATTTACCAACAACGTATTGGAAATATTACCTTTTCTACAGTAAACTCTAATATGTTTAACTACAGCGCAAGTGTACTCAATATTTTTAACTGGTGAGTCTTATTATAAAGTGCCAATTACCTCTTAATGCATGTGAGAATTCTGAGTTTGTCTCGCACACTAGTCTTTCAAAATTAGACGTTTCTGCAGTTGTCAAGTACATTGATGGCTTGGCAAATATTGTACGAAAAAGAGTGAAAAACGCTTTTCCAGAAAAGATTGGATGGATGGATGAATAATAGCATTCACTTTTGTTGGGTTGTTTGGTATCTATCAAACAGTTCATGTATCTAGAAATTTGGTCTTGCTAGCATTTTCGTCATTTGAAGATCGTACTATCCAGAATGTAGATGCACATGTTGAGTTTTTTTAAAGATGTTTTAGAATCATATGGCAAAGGCGTTGAAAATATCCTTTTTCTCTCCGGAGACAACGTAGCACCAACAGAAAAATAGCCAGTGATTCGAACCTTCCACTTGTAGGATATGCATCACATCATCTAAATTTGGCGGTTAATGACCTTATTAATTTCTCATCTACTCTTGTGAACCAAATTCATACAATCGTATATATGATGCGAACTTATAAAAACTGTGGAAAACTCGCAAAGGTAATATCTTTAAAACTTATATTAGACAATGCAACTCGTTGGATGAGTGTCATGAAAATGATTAAACGATGTAAAGTACTTATTCACCATGTTACTCAGACCAATGGATTTTCAGCAACAAATGAATCTATAAATTTAGACGATGTTCGTGCTTATTTTAATTTGTTGATAGAAGAATGTCCAGGCTTAGAGAGCCAATTAGGAAAGAAGGCACCAATAATTCATGATCCCATTTTCGAAAAGGCTGTGATCAAAGTCTTGCGCAAACAAGAAACTGTGCTAACAACAGACGAGTTGCAAAGAAGCGCAAACTAGTACATGGACATAAACATTATTCCTCCTACATCTAATGCAGTAGAACATTTGTTTTCGCTTGTTAAATACTACTATACAGACTGGAAAAATTCTCTTGACCCGCATACCTTGGAAAATCTTTTGCTACTAAGAATGAATGGCAAAATGTGGTCAATCCAAGATGATCACCAAATTAAACAATAGGTTTCTATATATATTATATGCTTATAGATATGATTACAATCAATGGTAATTTGCTGTATTCGGATGCGATTAATTTTTTCAGTTTCAATTACATAAAAAATAGAATGTGTAAAGTCTAAAGCTTATATCTTAGCAAAGTTTATAGTGAAAGTAAAAATTGAAATTAATTGCAATTAATTGCAATTATTTTGTTATTAATTATTAATTGATCACAATTATTTTTATAATAATTTTAATTGATTGCAATTGTCCATAATTGTAGTGTTACAAGCCGGACACATCAATCCGTCAAATATCCAATTTGAAACCTTTCAATCAATGAAACGGATCATCCAGATGATCCGTTTTACAAATGTGCTGCGCATGCAATAACGTTAACTCGTTTATATTTTTAAGTAAAATTACTTAAATTAAATGATAAATGATTTACAAGAAAGAGTAAAGATTCTAGTATTTCAACTAATATACTACTGGTGGAAAACCAAAAATCAGTTTGGTTTGGGAGTATTTTAATTCAGAAATTCGTGATGGTGAACAATGGCAATGTGTACATTAAATTACATAGGCACAAACATTCCCTGTAGTGAAAAATATAAAACAGGTGGTCCTGCAAAAAATGGTATTGATCACTTGTTATGTATGCTATGTTCTATCTTTCTATCACTTTACTGATATGAAATTCAAATCGAATACATCCAGCGAATATCCGGATGGATAAGTGATAAATTCGAGAATTTATAACGGATATTCGAATTTAAAGAATAAAACATGGACCGGATTAAAAGATTATGGATAATACTATCCAGTTGTTGTAAAAAATAAAAGGCATGTTGCAGACATAATATGTCATTTTTCATGGGAAATTCTTATGCACGTTACCATAATCGAAGTTGAAGATATAGCGATAAGATTGGTAATGCTCTTCACAGAGATACACAGTTCTCTATTTATATTATTACCGTCACCGTTTATTTTACTCATGTGTATGATAATTTTTTTACTAAGTGAAGCACAAAAATTCTCATCGATAATATTTATATTTCCGTTTCCTTCTGAATTTGGTTTTATTTTATAAATTCGACCTCAAAAACACAATCATGATGAAAGTAACATTTGCTTGTCAAAGAATTCGGCTGATTTGTAATTATTCACTAATTGTTATAAACCTCAAAATACCACTTCGAGTAAAAGTTTTTTTTATTAATAATCCTTTCTCGTCGATATAAATAATTTCCTCTGATGGCAATGGCATATTCTCAACAATGTCTTCTTATATTCAATTATTATTCACATTCTGAATATCAAAATAACCACTGACTCATACATTGAATTTTGTAGCTGCTATTATCCCACATGAATTGTCTTTTAATTCAACATGAATAGTATTAGCGTTCTGAATTACACCATTCTCAAATACTCTAAATAGATGTCATTTATCTATTTATTAAACTCGTATTCAGTGTTACAGCAGCTCATAGAGTAAATGGCTTTTTTCTTTAGTAATTGATATAACAGATACTTGGACTTTTTGGATAATAGTGACATTATTGATGTAGCTATAGTAAGGAAAATAATAATAAATTTTCTAATAAGAGAAAAATAGATTATCGTTATTGGGTATTTTGTTTATAAACATTGAGCAAATTTTTATGATACAAAAAATCTTTATTCAATTGGCCTTTATATAAAAAAGTATACATGTACAAGAAATCAAGTAAAAGCTCCCCCCTCCCTCATGGCATTCGTAGTCAACGAAGATGAGAAACCAAAGTCGTCTGAATTTCGCATTATTATGCAAGTCCAAAAGTATACCAAGTTGGACTAGCATAGTGATAAGTCGTATTAATGACACTCGCACGGTCTGTACGTGAAGTAATTTGTTTATGAACAGAAATCATTACATCATTTAAATGTGATAATTTGTTTGAGGAACTTTGGTCCTTTAAAGATTTTTCGTTCAATGCGTAGACGATTACGTTTCCAATACCTCCAATATTTATTGCGATTGCCGTTGCGACCAGTGTCCATACCTCTGCGTGCTATGTACACAAATTAATAATGATAAATTTTTGGAAATATACTGCTATCAAGAATGTAGCAACGTTCTTACCTCAAAAATAAATCCTATCGAAAAGACAGAAACAGAGACCTATCAAATCAATTAACCAATTAATTAAGCAAACTTACAACAAAATCTATTAGTTGATCTGACAAGAAAAACCAAAATAGCAAAGAAACGTACCCATTGAAGTATGGAAACCAAAAAATAGTTTACCATCATGTTCGTCGTTTGGTCTTCCATTTCGTCTATTCGATTCAGATCAAAACTTTTCCTTTTCTCCGATTCTCTTGCTCTCAACTTAATCACCAAACCAAAGTAACAGTAGACTGCAATAATCATGTTCACAAACGACACGCCATTCAATATAAATGCTTCGATTCGATGTTCCTGTTTAACCGCACACCAGGTATTCTGACCGCCATATCCATGACTGGCGAATGGTAAGATAGTCACCAATAGTGATAAGTTGACCGCATGAAAAAATAATTTCCAGTCGTAGATTCCGAAATCAAGGTTGTAAATTTTTTCAACTAAAATTCAAAAAGTTTAATTATTTCATAGATAAATAAAATTTTCTGGTCTTTGTTTATTAATTAACCTTTGAGATAAGTCTTAACGGCGACAATGGATAACAAAAATTGACTGAGGTAAGTAATGAAAACTGAACCGAAACCAATTATTGTACAAAATGGATCAGGCCAAACATGAGAGTATATTGCTGGATATCCCTGATTAAAAATGAACATTTTTATGTTAAAGAAATTAATATCGATATCGATATATTAACGTTAATACTGAACTAATAAATTATTACCAAATTAATGCAATCAATCAACCCTATCCCAAAACTAATTAGTGCAATATAAAATGGAAATCGATAGTAAAGTCGTAGACGCTCGACGCCTCGACTCTTCCACTTCAAGAAAGTTTGCCAAAAAATGAATAAAACTCCACAGAGATTTATAGTAAGGCTAACTGACGTTATAATTACAATAGTGGATAGCGACAATGGCAATATATTAATTGTATTATCGATGTTCATGTTGTTGCTCATTATCGTTATCGTTAGAATTTATCGTTATAAGATAGTGTTGATCATTAAAACTAAAAACTAAAGAGAATATAGTTTTAATTATGCTAAAGTGAGTGAGTGTATAAGTTAAATACTGTACATTTGTTATTAAAGACAAAAATGTCAGACCAATATGTCCAACAAAAAATTGCAGTTCAAGCCTTTATATAATCTTAAAATTTTTCAGAGAAAAAAATGTCTAGTCTCAAAATTAAGCTTTTCATTGATTGTATGAAACGTAGCGGTAGTTAATCTCTAAAAACATGTGCATCTTAATTTCGGCTGATTTGATAAATTAATTTGCGATCCGGATATGGATTAGTGATCAAATGTCAAAAAAGTCATAATGCATGTATGGAAAACGCCAGAAGAATGACAGATGCCCATTCTAACAAAGAAGGAGAAAACTAATTTAAAATTAGTTCTATAACGCGTATCATAAATTAATAAATTTGGTATTCTACTTTGACAAATAGCTAAAAATTAATCATACTAAGGGATAAGTAATATTCTTAATGTTCTTGTATCATCTAAATTTGCTTGATAATATTGAGATTAAGCAAAGAAAAATCAGTTGCTTACATTGTTCTTCTTTTTATGCTTGTTTGTCTCTTTGCTTGAATCGTCATTCTTTTGATAAATAATTTAGATGTACATGTATTTTGATAGGAAGCGAAATTTAATTCTTTATAAAACAATAACAATAACAATGACATAAAAATAATACATGCTCAGCAAATTAATATCAATGAGACATAAAATAATCCATTCTCAGCAAACATGAATAAATTAATAAAAAGAAACTTTCTTGAACTTTTTTCCATTTTTGTCAGTTTGCTAAGCACAAGATTATTCTTTTTAATTTGACGGCAGGTCGTACATCGATAGATGTGCGTCGTGATTTCTATTTTAAAATCTTTCTGAGCATTCAAAATGAATATCGATAGAATTTGTGGAACATATTTTTTTGTTCGATAAGTATTTCTGTGCTTGAATTGAAGGTTGAAACATATTTGTTATACATGTACATAGATCTATTGGCTAGCGCTAGCAAATAGTTTATCTATATTTCACTACTATTATGTATAATCATATCGATATGTAAAATCATCTTATTAGATACGCCTAAAATATAATACGGGGGTGAGTCAAACAAATCGACCTTACTGATTTACGTATTTAGTTTTTACTAATCACCCCATATGATAAATTTTTCCAATAAGAAAAATGTCTTCTGAATTAAAGTTATTTACGTATTGTTTATCTAAATAGAAATTTCGATCATAGAGTTTTTATAGTATGATGGATCTGAAGAAATCAGAATAAAACAATGAACCCTATAAAGTAAAAATATTAACCTTGTAATAATGCTAGATCAATCTTTTCTTTTTAATTTCATATTGTCAATTAGCACATTTCTTTTAACTTATCGACAACAATGTCAAAATATTCGCCGCTTTCAAATTTATGTTGTACCAATTCATTTAAAAGAATTATTTCAGTTTTCTAATTATCGTTATAATTCGTTATTTTAATTGGAATTTTCGGTTAAATAAAGTTTATGCGTAGTTTTCATAATTTTTGGTTAAGCTTAAAATATAAAAATCGTGATGCTTATCGTTATCGTTATCGTTTATACTACATACCAGCACATATAACGTTAACGTTAATCGGAGTTTAGATCTGACATTCCTGGAGTTATCGTTTCGTTATTATCATTATCATTATCGTTATCGTTATCGTTAATCATCATAACAATGTCTAATAGATCCGAAGATTCAACAAAACACTTCTTCATATCAACTAAGGTTGAATTACCACTTTGAATTTTGCCCAAATGTGAATTTACATAATGGACTAGTGGCAATGACAAAATTGATGTACTAACTTTAGTAAATTACATGTATAACAATTATCATAATGATTGGATTGAATGGATTCCATCTGAGCAATTTAGTATAGAATATTTTAACGAAAACGAATTTTGCAAAGTATATTATGCTAATTAGGAAAAAGGAGAAGTAATTTCATATGATGGAAATCAAATCAATGGTACGAGAAGATAGAAGTACATACGTAATACATGTACATGTGCATGTATTCAGTTGAATCTTTTCTCGGGTTCAGATTATTTGTTTTGCTCTTTCCACTCGTAAGAAAGGTAAATTAACAAGATCTCTTTACTCATAATTTTTTTCTTATTTACAAGCGAATCTACTGTGCGGAATGCAAATTTTACTGGAATCCTATCTTATTTACAGTGGCCGTCAAGTTTTTTGCATCACACAAAAATAAAATTAGAAATTCAATAACGATAACATTACAGACAAACATCTGAAACTCGCAATTTCCGACACATATCGATATTATTTACTAAATTTTAAAAAACATGTAAATATAATTCTTTACTTGGTTAATAATCAGTAAATTAAAATAATAATAATCGATGCAATTTTACATGATGCGTTTTTTTTGACTGTTTACAATGTAAATAATTTAAAATCGATATTTAAGTAGCTAACGACTAAAAATTTACGAAATTTATATAAACTATTCTTTACCACTCTGTATACCCTCCTTTACCCTCAATTACATCATTATTCGTTCAGGCATACTTTCAATTAGACTAGTTAAAAAGTCATGATCCGTTTCTATTCATATTTTTTGAATAGCTTCCCATAACTCATTTCGAGTACGAACTGGATTTTCTAATCTTCTCAACATTGTTCCGTATGTTTCAGATCGTTATCCTGTTGGAAAATGATATTATTCTTATCTAACTAACAAGTCGTCATTCAAAATTTCGCAGTATAATTCCTTATTCATAGTGCAAAAAATGCGTACGATGTTACCAACATCGAAGGAAGAAAAACACCAGATCATAATACTTCCGCCACCAAATTTGACTATATGTTTTACGTGACAGTCATCTAGTGATTCATTTTTGTGTTTCCAACAATATTCATGATTAACTAACCCATATACATGTATTCAGGTTTCGTTATACATGTATCGAGGTTTGACTGTTGTCACGGGTTGATCGTGATTAGGCGTAATCTACGACTTTACCTGCAACAGTGGGTTGGGGGAGTAATTAAACTGAGTATTATTTAGTCGTCTCTAATTCCCGTGCTGATATCTACGGATATCGTTTCAGTATGACGGTAGAGAGGGGAGGTTGGATGGGTCAGTTTTTAGGTGAGATGGTTTTGGGTTTATGTTTTATATGACGATTTATTA
>CAJVPL010001002.1:0-17584 GCA_910591945.1 Ambispora gerdemannii | reverse complement strand
TTTGATTAATAGTGACTTCACTTATTAATCGTTATAAATCTTTTGATTTATTTTATTCTTTTCTTTATATTTTTACCTCTTTTTCAAATTACTTTTGTAATTTAGATCTTTGAACACACAATATCTGTAGATATTGGCACAGATCTTAGAAACCTTTGTTAATATTTATAATTCATTCTCTTTACTTAAGTTTAATCACTTCTCTCACAACATCATATGCTTATAGTAATTCTCAGTGAAATCCACTATTCAGAATTGCTATAACAATAACTTCTTAAATATTCATCCTAAATATTAACTATCTTAGATCAATTTGTAACTCATATTACGATCTATAACTTTACTTAGAACATTAACTAACAATTACTTGAACTCAAACTGAACTTTTGATCAGATTCAAGTCTAATTCAAAATTTGAACCAAACTTGATCCAGACTTTTAATTAGGTTTAAATTTTTGAACCAGACTTTTTGTCAGGTTTGAGTTTGGTTCAAGCTCAAACTGAATCAGATTTGAACTGAACCAGACTTTTTTTCGGAATCCTACTCTCAGAAAGCAAAATTTGGTGACTAGAAAAAATGTGATTATAAAGAGATTTTTTTACTGTATTTATATGTAAATGGGAAAGCAAAATAGAGTGACTATAGAGAGATGTGACTATAAATGGACATGACTATAGAGGGGTTTGATTGTAGTACACTCAGTAAATAAAAGTCTGGAATTGGACAATAATTGATATATATTTGGTGTGACTTTAATCATCTATTGCATGATGAATAAAAGTTTAATGTAATTATATATTGGTTCGTTAGAAAGCTAAGATTTTGGGCTTTCAAATGAAGGTAAAAAATCTATATATCTTTACAAGAAATTATCTAAAAATGTAAAAATTTCAATAGAAAAATATAATAAAATTGAAATTATTTCTCTATATTAAAATTCTTAAACTTCTTAAGAAATATTTCTTATTTTTATGATAAAATAAAGATAAAAACCTATATTTTAAAATAAAATTCTTTTTTTGAATAATTTTATGATTAAAGTAACTTTATAATTATAAAAGTATTTAAAATTGATTAAAAAAGAATTTTATTTAAAATATAGGTTTTTATCTTTATTTTATCATAAAAATAATAAATATTTCTTATATGTGTATCGATTTTTTACCTTCATTTGAAAGCCCGAAAGCTTAGCTTTCTAACGAACCAATATATAATTACATTGAACTTTTATTCAACGATTAAAGTCACACCAAATGTATGTCGATCATTGCCCGATTCCAGACTTTTGTCCACCGAGTGTACATATAGTATTGGACTATACGCAGATTTGCCCATCTCCAGTTATGCATGTTAACAAGTCTATCGCTACTAATTCAAATTAAGACTTTTCCTAATTTGTAAAGAGGGTTAATTCTACATTTGGTTGGTTGAAATTATTAAACAGTATAACAATACGTAATTAGTTATTGTAAAATGAAGAATCAAACACAGCTGATAAACTTTTAAACAATTGAAAGGTTTTTTATCTATTTGTCTTTTTTGATTAATATGATTCATAAGCACTTATGCACATAAATCTTATTAATTACCAAAGAAGGTGAGACATTTTATTTGATTTCCACAACAGAAAATCAAACAAATAACAATATTCCTGCATCATTGATATCGTGTTCACAACAGAATTATTTTTTAAAGCATTGTTATCGTTATCGTTATTCTTTAACTGCACGTATCGGTATATATACACAAAAATTTACGGCGAATTTGCCAATTGAGTTTCTGTTTCATATTGATGACGATACGTAATGTATAAATGTGCAAAACAATGATGATACATAGACCATTATGGAAAATAATATACAAAGTCACATTCGAGGGATTGAATGCGTATCGTTAATAAATATGAACGAGTTCCCCCATTTTTTTGAAAGTTCAAAACAGTAAAATCAATATTACTTTCTTTTTTGCTAAAGTAAAATAACATAAAATGCTACTACAAACATTTTTCATAATCGGATATTTTGCATCATGGAGTGCATACCCAGACATGGCATACAGTGTCGACCAGCTTGATCCGACAAAACTCTCGCATGTCATGTACGCATTTGCAGTCCCAGCAGAGACCGGAGAAGTATTTCTCCCGGATCCTGAAATAGATTACGGGGATACGAGTGACGGGGTATTAAAAGGTAACTTAGGAAAACTGTGGAAGCTGAAGCAACAGAATCGACACCTAAAGACAACGTTGTCGATAGGTGGTGCTCTTAATAGCGTGAATTTCTCGAGTATTGTTAGTTTGCCAAAAAGAGCTAATTTTATTTTGACGTCTATAAATTTGATGAATGATCTAGGAATGGATGGGCTGGATCGTAAGCGTTTTTTATTTGTTTATCCACTTATCCCCTTAGTTATAAAACATGGCTTTAATTTAACTTTATTTTCGTTATATATAGTTGATTGGGAATTTCCAAAAGATAAAACAGAATCAAAATTTTATGTGACTTTGTTACGCGAGCTAAGATTTGCATTAGATCTATACGCAAAAATCAAACACGAAAAAGAAAAATATCTGTTAACAGTCGCAGTGCCAGCTGACCCAGAATTCTACAAAGTCCTTTTCCTAAAAGAAATGAACAAATACGTCGACATATTCAATTTAATGACCTATGATTTCTCTGGCGAATGGGAACAACCAGCAGATCACCAAGCGAATTTGTACGGCGATGGTTTATCGGGTGATCAAGCAGTAATGGACTACATCAAAGCCGGAGTTGATCCAGCAAAAATAACGCTTGGCGTCCCGATGTATGGGCGGTCATTTGAAAACACGGACGGTGCGGGAAAAAATTACTCGGATACCGGGGAAGGACAATGGGAACCTGGAATGTGGGACTATAAATCTCTCCCGAAAAAGGGTAGCAAAGAATTCTACGATAAGAAAGTAGTAGCTAGTTACAGCTACGACAAAAAAACACGTGAATTCATAAGCTACGATAATCCTAGAGTGGTTAAAGAAAAATGTAAATACTTGAAAAATAAAAAGTTAGGTGGAATTATGTTTTGGGAATTGGATGGTGACTTTCCCACTTCACATAGTCGATCACTATTAAGAACTTCATTTAAGGCGTTGGGTGGACGGAAAACCATCGATAAGTCTTTAAATCATTTGTGGTTCCCGACTAGTAAATACACAAATGTGAGGGGAACTATAATGTTTAATTTGAACTTGACGTCGATTCCTGTTAACGTTAATATCTCTGTTAGCATCAATTGAAAATTCTTTAAGATATTATTATTATTGTTTTTGTATATTAGTGTATATAGTTAGAATTTTAGTTTTGAATTTTTGATATTTCATATTATTTCAATTTAATTTTGGATGCACGTATTCAATTACATGCGATAGTACTCTTTGAAAAGTCAATAATTTATTGGGAGCAAATAATAATGCTTTTACGTGATATTTCCGTGTCCGAAAATTTACTCAAAAAAAATTTGGTGCATTTATATGTTTTTGTATACATGTTATACGTGTACGTATTCATTTTATTTAATCAATTTACTTTTCGGTAGACTTTTTATAATCGCGCATCTCAATAGGCATTAATGGTATTCACGGAACTGGTAGAAAGCAATCGAAAAACCTTGTATTCGTGTAAATATGATTGAAACTTTATATACTTTTGACCACAACTTCGTTTTATCTGTTATAGTCATATAATACATTCGCAAACTGAGTTTTAGTCGAGAATCATTATAAATAACGTTGCAAATAAGATGTTTTGTTTTATCCATAAAAATTTAATAGTATTAAACAACTACAGTATATCGATATGTCAAATATTCGCTAATGATTATACGTATTATCCTAAAGTACAGAGAAAAAGTCATCTGCTAAATTTTAGGCTCAAGATCTAATATCCTTACTTTCTTTTCTTCCAGATTCTTGAACTTGCTTTTTGATACAGCGTACGATGAACTGTTCGCTTTTCGCAGCAAAAAGCGTGAACCTGTCGCTATCCAACTTCCAAGATAAAATTCTTTTCCAGTTTATGATATAGATATATACACAGGAATACCAAGCACAATCTTTGATGGATTAACGCCTTTTTTTATGTGCATACGTTTCTACGACTTTCATGTAAGTTTGCACAGAGAAAATATTGATGTATTATTCATAATAGAATATAATACAGTTGGATTGTAGCAGTCAAGAGAGCTTGTGATTTTATAAGGCAGTATGTTATTCTTTTAGCATTTGCAAAAATATTTGAGCGTCTTTTTTTTCAAGTCAATTATGAGAAATATTAGAGTAGATTAAAGATAATTATTAAACAAACCAATGACTCAACAAATATTAGCATTTGCGGCAACCCTCGCAAAATTTTCACTTGCGCAAAGCGACCAGCGGTTTTCCCAGATACATTAACATCATTACCAATACGTTTGCTAAAGTTGAATTGGGGAATGTCTAAAGCCTGGTCAATCACGTGACATGCGAATATAATCTATCTGCGCAAAATTTCTCAATATGCGCATGATACATATAATTAATATCAATGCCTCATATTATTGAATTTAAGATTAAAATTGAATTTTTTATCTGCGCAACCCGTAAATTCCTTTAAAAAATTATCTGCGCAACCAGTCTCCAATCCGCGGTGCGCAGACTGCGCAGGTCAATTTTGAACACTGATCCTAACTGGTTAAAAATTCTTGTACATTTTAGAGACAAATATCATATATGATGTTTTTTATGGTGTTTTTTTTTTACATCAATATGGGATAAAAGTTGACCAGAATTTTAAAGTTGCTTTAATAATGTACAAAAATCAGCAAAGGAAAACAATTCAATTGCTCAATATTTACTTGGATTTTGCTACGAAAGGAACTGGTACAGCGATAAATAGTAACAAAGCCTTTGAGTGGTATTTGAAATCAGCAAAACGTGAAGACAATAAGGGACAATATAATCTTGGTATTTGTTATCAGCATGGTATTGGAACACAAAAAGATGAGAAGAAAGCGTCTGTCTGGTATTTGAAGTCAGCAAAGCGTGGAGACAGTAAGGGACAATATAATCTTGGTATATGTTATCAGCATGGTATCGGAACACAAAAAGGTGAGAAAAAAGCGTTTGTGTGGTATTTAAAATCAGCAGAGGGTGGAAATGCTAGGGGACAATGTGATCTTGGTCTCTGTAATCAGAATGGTATTGGAACACGAAAATATGAGAAAAAAGCGTTTGTGTGGTATTTGAAATCAGCAGAGGATGGAAATGTTCGAGGACAATGTGATCTTGGTTTCTGTTATCAGAATAGTATTGGAACACAAAAAGATGAGAAAAAAGCATTTGAATGGTATTTGAAATCAGCAGAGGGAGAAAATGCTCGAGGACAATATAATCTTGGTTTCTGTTATAATAATGGTATTGGAACACAAAAATATGATAAAAAAGCATTTGAATGGTATTTGAAATCAGCAGAGGATGGAAATGCTAGGGAACAATGTAATCTTGGTTTCTGTTATAAAAATGGTACTGGTACAAAAAGAGATAAAAAGCAAGCATTTGAGTGGTATTTGAAATCAGCAGAAAGTGAAGATGCTAGAGGATAATGCAATTTTGATTTATGTTATGATAATGGTATTGGAACAAAAAAAGTTAAGAAAAAAGGCATTTGAGTGGTATTTGAAATCAGCAGAAAGTGAAGATACTATAGGAAAATGTGAAATTGGTTTTTGTTATCAAAACGGTATTGGAACACAAAGAGATAAAAAAAAGCGTTTGAGTGGTATTCGAAATCAGCAAAGGATGAAAATTCTAGGGGACAATATAATCTTGGTTTCTGTTATGAGAACGGTATTGGAACACACAAAGATGTAAAAAAAGCATTTGAGTGGTATTTTATATCCGCAGAGAGTGGAGCTACTGTAGGACAGTGTAATCTTGATATCTGTTATCAGCATGGTATTGGAACACAAAAAAAGCGTTTGTGTGCTATTTGAAATCAGCGGAGGGTGGAGATACTACAGGACAATGTTATCTTGGTTCCTGTTTTTATAATGGTATTGGAACACAAAAAGAAGCATTTGAATGGTATTTGAAATCGGCAAATGGTGAAAATTCTAGAGGACAATGTAAGCTTGGTTTCTGTCATGAGAATGGTATTGGTACAAAAAAAGATGCAAAGCAAGCATTTGATATCTGCAGAGAATGGAGATGTTACAGGACAGTGTGATCTTGCTTTATGTTATAATAATGGTATTATAACACAAAAATATGAGGAAAAAGCATTTGAATGGTATTTGAAATCAGCAGAGGGTGGAGATACTATAGGACAATGTAATCTTGGTTTCTGTTATGATAATGGTATTGGAACACAAAAAGATGAAAAAAATCATTTGAGTGGTACTTGAAATCTGCGAAGGGTGGTAATGCTGAAGGACAATATAGTCTTGGACTTTGCTATGATAACGGTATTGGGACACAAAAGGATGAAAAAAAGCATTCGAGTATTATTTGAAATCAGCAGAAAGCGGAGATGCTAAAGGACAATTTAAGTTTGGAATTGCTTACTATTTCGAAATTGGAACAGACAGAGATATGGCGAAAGCTTTTCTTTTGTTTCGAATGTTAGCTGAGATTGATGATATGATAGCTCAATATCGTCTTGCCAGGTGCTATTTTCGAGGAGAAGGAACTGCTAGAAATTAAAACAATCTCGATATAGCATTAAAATGGTATCGAAAAGCTTATGAGAATGGTCACGATCGCGCTGCGGAACTAGTTGAATCATTTAATTTTGAAAAAATATATTCTTACTATTGATAGTTTATTTATGATAATTATTAATTTTACACCGGATTTATCTACCTTGATAAACCGGATTTGCTAAATAATCCTCGATAACCAAATTTTCTACTAATATTCCCGACCACTTCGGTTTGTCGAAGCTGCCTATGTATAAATGCTAGACAAAAAAGAATAAAACTGCAATATTATTTATAATAGGGGTTATATTGCACAATTGTAAAAAACTCTTAGACGCTTGTTCCCAATCATTAAATTGAAATTTAGCGATGCCTATTATTATTTATTCCCTTGATTAGCGACATCTTGAAATTTGATTGCCGATTCATCGGTAAATCGAGCCCTGACTGTACATTGTTGGGGGGGGGGGGGGGGGGGATTTAAATAAGTCGGTGTATTGCTTGATACTTAAGTTTTTCGGGACCCACGAATTTCACGAAGTTTACATAGTAAATTTATTAATATAGTTATAAATTTTATATAAATGATAGTGATTTATGGCTCTAGAGAGTTATAAGAGCAATAAAGATCAATTGTGTAAAAATTTTATTGTACACAGTAAAGTCCGCTTTAACGATGGAACAGAACAGTTAAGCGAAGATTGCATAAATAGAAAGTTTTCTAAAACTAGCGCATTATAATTTAACGAAGTGCTATAAGTAATTTTCTATATAACGTATAACGAAGTTTATTCTCCGGAATGGTGCACTTCGTTAAACAGGACTTCACGTATATTTTCTAATAAATTTTTTGCACAATTTGTCTTTTTATTGCTCTTATAACTCTATAGCCATAAATTACTATCTTTTTATAGTTCCAGCGGAAAGTCATAGCGGTGAGATTGTTATGTAAATTTTACTATAATACTAGCATTTTTTTATCGAAGCAAAATATATAAATAAAGTGTTACATTTCTAGCAAGTAATAGCAATTTAAAAAATATATGATGAATTTGCGAAAATCTAATAGAAGCGCAAGTCATTTCCCGATTAACTATACGTATTATTAAAATTTTACTATGAAAATTCGTGGATCTCGAAAAAACTTGAGTGCTGACATTAATTAGCGTTGGCTGATCTCATCTCACACGCTTGGCCTGTATTTATACCGATACATTTTTGTAAGTAACGTCATTCTTTTTCATTTAATGATTAATTGATTAACAATTAGCTAGTTAATATAAACTTTAATGATATATTATAGTTGATCGCTTGTTTATTAGTTTGTTCACCAAAATTTCTAGTCAAAACTAGCATCAAGGATTTAAAATACTAGCAGAATTGCGATAAACTTCGAACCTGGCGCAGAAAGGCGAAGAAAAAAATTCATTAAACAAAAACGCAAATATTTCCGCATTTAGTGAACCAAATTAAACGATTTTGGTATCATTAGAAAGGTCTAGTCAGGGCACATCTAATGATACCAAGATCATCTAATGTGGTCCACTAGATGCGAAGATATTCGCGTTTTTTAGAATGAATTTTTTACTTCATCTTTCGTCGCCAGGTTCGAAGTTTACCACAATTGTGCTAGTATTTTAAATTCTTGATGAGTAAACTACAAAAATTGAATAACTAAAGACATTGTCAAATACAAAGTGTGAAAAATAATTAAATCCATTTATTTATTTTGTTTTAGCATTCTAAATTTTGTTTATTTGCGGAAAATGGTTTTAACAGCAAACTATCTGAGAGAAAAATAGTTTTGCAGTACAATTTAAGCGTGTATTACGAATTTCAGACAAATTTGTCATTGAAGCTAATTCGAATTAATAACAATAAAGAATAATGAAACTTGTTTTTTCAATTACTTCGAAATTAATGAATGGAGAAACGCAGAGGAAGTTAGAACAAATTATCAATTTATTATGAGAGAGACTTGCTTTTGTGAAATTTCGTTTTCTAGTTTTCTATCTATGCACGAATTAGAGCAAGACCTTGTTAAATTTTTTAGGAACTCAAATTTTCAACAATTAATGTTGACATTGGCCAATACAAGCTAACGGCCATAATTTGCAATATTTAAAGCTTGAACACTAAATTCCATGTATTGATAGAAGTAAAAAAATTCGCAGAGTCTAGTTGAAATTACATTTCTCATTCTTCTACAGTCAGACCTCCCTAAGTGCACCCTCTCGGGACCATAGTGAAAAAATATAAAAAGTGCATTTAGAGAGGGTGTGCATTTATAGAGAGCAAAATACATAGAGCTCTTATAAGCTGGGACCAAGCTATACCGTGCATTTATAGAACGTGCACTTAGGGAGGTCTGACTGTAATAATATTCAGAGTATCCATTTAATGTGACTCAATATTATAGATATACTCTTGTTGTTAAAATCATCTAAATTTTTGGAACATCTAGGATGTTTTTTGATGTCATTGTCTGATTTATTGACTCATCATCGATATTTTTTTCCATAGCTCATGTATTTTCAACGATTTTGATATGAAGCTGGCAAGTGAAGTTAACTCAATATATTCTGAAGGTTTATTTTTTTTTAATTTAAGAATTTATCCATATTATTCGGACATATAATGTTCTAAATATGCATATAGCAATATAAAATATCTTTACGACCATCAAAAATATTGAAATACAAAGACCATAAACTGCCGTAAATACGTAAGCATAACCCTATTTCAATTCAAAAATAGTAAACAATGAAAACATTTAATAAACACCACTAAATTTAAATTACAAAAATATATTTAAATTGCTTTAAATGGCGATAATTTTAAATTGTGAGGAAGTGTCCAGAACGAATACCATCCCATTTTTTTTAGAACAAAAGTGGTGCTTATTCACAGCAATTTGCGGTATATTTATATAATTTATAAAGCCACAATACTGCGATTATTTTCAAACAAAATTTTTTGAAATATAAGTTCTAAATAAATTTGTGAAATATATAATCAATAAGTATGAATCATTCTATTTTTATTCTATCCGAACATTGAGTTTTAAGAAATTTATTATGGTAAAGCGCGTCCGTACTAAATAGATTTATAGCCAACTTTTGAAACTTCATGATATTGCTTCAGTACAATTACATGTTTTGCAAATATTGTCTGTTACCTAAATAAAAATTTATTAAATTCATCCAAATTACCGGAATCGGGCATATTTTAAAGCAAGCGTGTTTTTAGCTGTTGTAATATAATTTATTTGCATTATTTCAGTAAAATATTTATAAGTTGCACATATACATGTATACTACATGTACTACAAATTCTTCCATTAATTATGTAATTTTAAATTTTAGAAATCAAAGTAGGAGATTCAAAATATATTAATCATTGCAAAAAACGAAGAAGCTTACATTTAATTGCTACCAAGGAATATAGAAAGTTTGCATCCGTTTTTGTTTCATTGATAACAAAGGCGAGTGAACAAAAATAAAAAATTATTCAAATCAGTTCGACTTAAAAAATGGTTGAAAAATTTTTTGTTACACTCTTTTGCATAACAAAAATAAAAAAGCTGACTAGTTGTTTTTAGAACTTCTTAATTCCAGTTGATACAATAACCAAGATTCAATTCACTGATTTGAATGTTTTGGCTGGTTCCACTCCTATACAGTTAAAGTTCGATAAACCGAAGCCTCGGGTTATTGAAAAATAAACTTCGCTTAACGTTATAAAGTACTATTTATATTATTCTTCGTTTTATCAAGTTCTTTGTTAATAAATTGGTTTCTGAAAATTCTTCGTTTTAACGCGAGTTCGCTTTATCGAACTTTAAATGTAGAAATAACTGTTTGCGGCAAATACTATGCATATTCTTGCTGCTTTGCTGAAATTTGATAAAAAAGCAATTCCTTATTAATTACGCAAATATAACAAACGCCTAATAGTATGCTGAATTTCAGTGATTGAATTATCCTTTATCAAATTTTGAAGTTTTTCAATCTTGAAATTTTAAACTTCTTTCTTCAATTAATCATGTAAATTCTAACAGCTAGCTGGCTGGAATCCAGTTATTTATGGAATAGGCGCGATATACTGGAAGTCCATATTATGTATTATCATTTTCATAAAATGTTAGTTGAAGAAATATTTTTGTTTAAAAAGTCTTGAGATAAAGATTAATTAAAATCAAAAACATTCCTACTGTCGCGGATTGATCGTTATTAGGCGTAAATAACGTTTTTCCTGCAACGATGGGTTAGAAGTAGGGCTGTTAAAAATCTGGTTCGGTCCGATCGACTCCTTTTATTGAGGTTCGGTCCGAAAGACAGACTCAAGCACACATGATATTATTCACGTGCACCTGTAATAGTTATTGTAATACAAATTTATTTAACTAAATATTATTTACATAATGATAATGCTTATTTAGAACATTGGCATACAACCAACTCTTCAGCATATCGAGGCTCTTGTTGTTTTCAGAAGGCAGTTTCTTTCAAGATTAAGAGTGTTCTTTGCCGCAGAGAAGGCACGTTCGCAAGGAACACTTGTAGTTTGCAATGCAAAGTAATTTGCAGCCATTAAAGCTATGATTAGAAAGCAAAGGGCATTAGCTTTCTACCACAACAGTGGATTGGTATTCAGCCCTGAGGTTCAAGCACATCGAGATAATCACAAACAAGAGCAGGTTTACGTTTATTTTTTAAGTGATTTTTATTGTAGATTATATTACTAATGATTACATTATTTTGAGACTCTTTTCCAAGATTATTGTCACTTTCGACAGAACTTGAAAGAGGTCTCAGCTAAAGACTGGCAAATGGATTTGGAATTGTGAAAAATGCAGGAACTGAAGAACTTGTGGAAGATATGAGAATCGACGAGCTGAAATTAGAAATTTTGACACAAGGAAACAGGGAAAGAAGATAGGATACTTTTAACCATTTTTTTCAGAGGTTTTTGTTAAATCGTCTCGACAATGATATGATAAAATAATAAATCTTACCTAATTTATCGAATGCTTTTTGTTTCCCAGATTTTTGTTGAACTGTTTTGGTAATGGTCGTCATAAATATCTGTTGTTGTATTCATTACCGTTACGTTCGAAAACAGTCATTATGTCAATTCGTTCTTGGGAAAACAATTGGCATACGTATATACATGTATATGGTTACTCCAATCTAGTACATGTATCTGAACTATCATGTGACTATTGGGAGACGGTCCCTCCAAGCCTAAACTCAGACTCAAAAGCAACTCAGCAAAAACCAACTCAAAGACCGACTCACATAAGCTTTTAACAGCCCTAAAGTATCCTGATGTAGAAAAGCTAAAGGGTCAGAAATGAATACATGTACACGCTAGAACTTTTTGGAAATGGCGAGAGTGGTAGTTTTATACTTGCTGTCCAAACCTTAATTTATTATATAATTGCATTTGGTCGTTCCAAATCCCAAATTTATATCAATTCTTTATAAAAAGCATGAAAATTTCTTTAATTTGTTGGCCAGCAAGTATAACGTTGTTTTTATAAACTTCACTTTTTAAACAAAAAACCTACCGCTACGTGACGATCAATACGTATATTGCAAATAAAAAGTCTCATAACATCACTGATATTAAATGAGAATAGGAACTTTGAGTAAATTGAAATTAATTGTATACCAATCTGCTTTTATTCTTTGAATTTATTTCGAATAGGATAACCGATGACAGTTTGTTCTCTGTTATCGGGTTCGGTTTTTTGGGCGAATTATGGAAGTATGCCGAAATTCTAGATCGCGTGATATGTGTTTTAGTTATCGCTTTGGGTTGATTTTATTGAATAGTATTTTCCTCGATTCATGTTTTGTTTTTACAAGAATTCTCATACAAAAATGCTGGTAGTTCCTTAAGTACACCATATTATACTTCACACCTTTCTATCTAGCTATCTTATAGGCCCTACTCGAATACAAATTTTCTTTTCAGTATTTCTGAGTTCTTAGGCACGGCTATAACGCCATCATTGATATGCCTTTGCTCCATCCAATCTCAACAAAATTTAGTATTTCCTTGTAAACGTCACCAAAATACCAATCCCTAAGTGCATTTGATTACTTTTAAGAGTAAATAAATCATTTGGTTTAGACAGAAATAGAATTTCATTTGTGGTCATCGGACGCGGAAGCATACTCTGTTATTATTTCAA
This sequence comes from Ambispora gerdemannii, assembly GCA_910591945.1. Taxonomy (NCBI): domain Eukaryota; kingdom Fungi; phylum Glomeromycota; class Glomeromycetes; order Archaeosporales; family Ambisporaceae; genus Ambispora; species Ambispora gerdemannii. The sequence continues at coordinate 4,669 of CAJVPL010001002.1, read as the reverse complement.
GATGATATGTGCCAGATGAATGGTAAAGCTAAAACTTCGGTTAATGTTACCCCCCGGGGGGGGGGGCGGAGTAAATAACGAACAATCTTTCACCGCATTAGACAGTTATAATGCTATACACATTTTCGTGATACATTGAATAAATCGAATATTTTATGTAACGGTAATCTCAACAAAAAATAACGATAATACAGTAGCGTTCATAAGTATCTGAACGCCCCTAACTTTTTATAGATCATGCGTATCATCCTAGAAATTTCTGAAAACAAAGAATAACACAATGCTGTTCATTTACGCCTTTTAAAGTTGGTATAATTTCTACATTGGGGGTGTTTTATGTTCATAAACTTTCACGCTCTAAATATAATGAAACGGTCACTTTAGGACATAAGATCTAGATGTCTAGTGATCGGATTTGAGCGAAAATACTATCATTTGACTAATTTAGTCGAGCTGAATTGAATAGTAGTGTTTGTGTTCGAATTTGATCACTGGGTGTCATGTATTACATACGTATGTCCTAAAGGGACCGTTTCATTTTTTGACGATCAATTTCGAATGAAAAATGATCATCAAAAAAATGAAACGGTCCCTTTAGGATGTAATATCTTGACACCCAGTGATCAAATTTGAACACAAATACTACCATTCAATTCATCTCAACTAAATGAATCAAATGATAGTCTTTTCACTCAAATCTGATCACTAGACATCTAGATCTTATGTTCTAAAGTGACTGTTTTATTTTTGTTAATGTCAAAAAAAATGAATTTGACATAATATCTCGACGTCTAGTGATCAGATTCAAACAAAATACTACCATTTGATTCATCTTGACTAGACAAATCAAATGGCATTATTTTTGTTCAAATTCAATCACTGGATGTCAATGATTAGATTATTAGATATTGAGATATGTGTTTTGAAATTTGTGATGTAAAATTTTAATGAATATAAAACATCTGATGTAGAAGTTCTACCGACTTTAAAAGAAGTAAATGATTAATATTTATGTTATTTTTTGTTTTCAGGATAATATGCATGATCTATAAAAAATTAGGGACGTTTGGTACTTATGATCATTACTGTATATGTCTGTATTTCTTCAACAAGATACAAAAATTCATTTACAAGAATCATAAAATTTTTATTTCACTATTTTACAAGCCAGTGAAATTGGTCTTCATAATCTCTTTTCTAGAATTTTTGATAAATATAGAATCATATGTCATAATGATAGCAATAGCGAGAGATACTGTTACATGAATTTTATGTTTATTAAAAAAGAAAAGATTTTTCTATAAATAACAGTTTTTGGAAGAACAGTAGTTTTGGATGATAATTATTACTGCCTGTGCTGATATCATATTTGATATTTGATTTTGAATAAGTGTATGTTAAGATATTTTCTTTATTTAATAATTTTAAACTTAATTAAGCTTTCTATTAATTATAGCTATTACATATTTCTTTATCAAGATTAATTATTGTTGTCAATCTTCTAAATATTGCATTTTTCTGATTCATAATTTTAACTGTCTATTAATTCAGTTAATTATTATGAGGAGAATTTTACAAATCTTATTTTACTTAAAGAACAACAATTCTGATCTTTATTAAAGCTCATAGTATTCTTGTTAATTCAAGAATTGCTAGAATTAATAAATTAGCAAAGTAATATAATAGTAAAGAAACAAAGACTGAATGATTTATAATTAATGGATCACTAAAGATTTAAAGATCTCCTGTGATAGCTTGTATACAAACTAGCTTAATATTAAATATAAAAATAGAGACAAAGAGAGAATTAAATAAAAGATAAAGATAAGTTAAATAAAAATAGAATAACTACTAAAGAAAATAATAAAACTTATTGAGAATGTCTAATGAAATAAAATAAAATTAAACTTATTGAGAATGTCAATAAAGAAAATAAAAACAAAATAACTAAAAATAAAATAACCAGGATTTAATAATATAATTTAAAAATAATAAACAAAAATACTAATATTAATAACTTAATTAGAGTGGAGGAGCATCCACTACTTGAAGTTAAGATTTAAAAATCACAAAAATAATAATATATTTACAAGTAAGATATTATAAGTAAGAACTTTGTTATTTTTATTAGATTAGAACATGAGAGTTTCTAGCAATGAGAGACTCTTCTTTTATATTTTCAATAGTTTTTTCAATTTATATAATTACTATTATTTACAAATAATATTGAATAATACTAAAGGAGAACAAAAACTAAAAAATAAATAAAAAATTATACAAGATAATAAAAAATAAAATACAAGAGAAAATTAATATAAATATTAGTAGTTAAAAATAATAAAAACCATAAGATCACAGTAAAAAGAAAAATTCTAAAAGAAATTTAAATAATATAAGCTAAATTATAAGAAAATACAATATTAAAAATAATAAAAATAAAATAAAAAATAAAATTAATATAAATATAATTGAATAATTATAATGAAATTCGAATTTAAGAATATTCTTATTGAAAATAAAGTATAAATAACAAAAAAATTAATTTGAGAAGAAAAATATAAAAGAAAATAAATAATGAGAAAAAAAATAAAAATAAATATTAAAATATTTAAAAATATAACTCATTAATAATTATTAATAAAAAAGGTAATAATATTCATAAATACAATTATATATATCAATAAAATATTAAATTTAATTGAATAATATTAATAAAATATTAAATTTAATTATATTATATTAAATAAAAGATTAAATTAATATAAATATTATTAAACAAAATTATAATATATTATAATTTATATTATTATAAAAATTATAAAATTTTTGTTGAAAATAATAATAATAGGTCTTATATATATATTTTTATATAATAATATTATTTTTCTATATAATTATAATTGAAATAAAATTAATATAATTAAAAAAATAAAAAGCATTATTTAAAAAAGTATGTAAATTTTTTGTTTAAAAGAGAAACAATAATAATAATAAAATAAATATAATAAAAAGAGAAAATTATAATAAAAATAAAAATAATAACAAAAATAAAAAAAATATCAGATGAATTATTCAAGCAAAAATTATGATAAAAAAGAGAATATTAGATTTATAATATAATTTAAATTAATTCTTTCAAATTAAAAAGTTCAACAAAATAATATTACAAGCATAATACTTGTTGAATTTGCTATCTAATTTTGTCAATTTCTAAAATTATTAATTTAATAATTTGGTTAAATATTAAAATTAAATATTTATTTATTTTGATAATTTCATATTTATTAAATATTCAGTAAATTCTTTTTGGCAATTTGATAAAAAATAGTTATAAAAATTTAAATTTTTTATTTATATTTTAATTTAAATTTAATATTTTGTAAGCTTTAATTATATTCTCAAAATATATTTTCAAATAATTTTTCAAGTTTATAATATTTTTCGAGAAATAAATAATTATTTCTGTCTTGTTAATCAATATTAATAAAAATAATTATAATCTTTTAATATAAGTTAACATATCTGATTTATAGTTTTTTTATTATTTATATATTTATTATTATCAAAATTTATTATATATAAATCTTTATTTTATTAATAATAATCTGTTTAGTAATTATATTAAAATTCTATCAAATTAATATTTTTATAAAAATTATATTAAATAATGAATAGAAATTACAATTTTTTTTTGTAAATATTATTATTTGAATTTATTGAAGCAATTTGAATATTATTAATTTTTGAGAGATTTTATATCTTTATATTTTATTTTATTAATTAAATTTATATATTAATCTTTTTGTTAAATTTATAAATATTTCTAATTAAAATATATTTTATAGTAACTTTATTTTTTTTATAAAAAAAAGTATTTTATTTATAATAAAGCTTAATTTGAATTTCATTAAAAATTTCTTCAAAAGCTGATTATATTCATTTTATAATCTATAAATATTATTATTATATTTTTTATGAATATAATATTATTTAATGCTCTATTATAATTAAACTTGTTTTTGTATTTAATATATTATATTATATTAAAAATTAATATTTTATTATCAATTTTAAATATTTAAATTTTATAAAGTTTATTATTATATTAGAATTTAATTATTTATTAAACTTATTTAATATTTTGTATTCTTTTAAAAAATCTATATATTTATATAAGAATTTTATCTTTTATTTGTTTTTCAAATTCAGTATTATTTGCTAAATAAACTTTATAAATAGTTTAATATTATAACTATATATAAAAAAAGAATAACTTATTACTATAATTATATTAAATGAAGAGTTTCTTTACTTTTAGTAAGAGAGTTATATGGATTAAAAAAGAGAAATAAACTAATAAAATTGATTAGTACAAAAATAAGTATCTAAATCTGTACCAATTTTAATAGAAATTGTTAAATAATTCTATCAAAAGATAAAAAGAGGAGTTGGGAAAGTATGTTCAAAGAGGTAATTAACTAATAGGAGTTACTAACAAAATATAAAGATATTGATATTTTTATATGTATAATTATATATTCTAGTACTTTCAATATTGAAGAAAATAAATTACTAAAAAAAATATCACTTACCATCAGGAAATTTTTATATCCGATTATAATCGATTATTATCCAATAATCGATTATCATCGATTGTTAATAATCGATT
>CAJVPL010001001.1:0-17586 GCA_910591945.1 Ambispora gerdemannii | reverse complement strand
ACAGTTTTCAGGTTATTATACTAATTATGGGATATTATACCAATTACTACGCTAATTCTAAGGTTAGTATTTTCTTTTGTTGTGATTCTTCTAGAAAGAATTGAAGAATAATCGTTTGATTGTTTCTCTGCTATAGATAATCGTCTTCTTTCAGATAATCAACACTGATCTGTTAAAATATTGACGAACGAGAAAGAAAATGGAAAATTATTCGTAATGAATTATTTCCTATTGTGGTTGACAATACGATTGGCACGGAATAATTAGAATCTTCGTGGGGGATCGCCAAAGTGTTTACGGCAAGATTTTCATGTAGAAATTAGTTGAGCATTATTGCGGAATTAAGGGATTTATTGTTACTACGGTAATAGTATTAGTTTTCTAATTAAGAAGTTGTGGAACTTTAAAACAGAACGATAAAACTTGTCGTTGTTATAATCGTTATTTACACACAACAATAAAAATCATATAAGGCATTCATATAATCTCGTTTTAATGCATGTTGTGGCGATAATTAATCTTTCATTCATAAATCGATTGACAACACAAACGGAAGTAAACAACGACTTACACACATATAAAACATCATGTTTTAAATAAAATCACCAATAAATAAACTCAAAAGATGACATCTAAACTTTCGAATACTCATGATTGTAGTAAATGCACCGATTGTCAAGAAAATAATGCCTCCATTGTATGTGATTATTATCACAAACGAATTTATAAAGCTGAATGATCTAGCGGAAATAAAGATATTGACTGTTTAATAAATGAATGTGACAACATTGCAAGGATTAGTTTTGAGTGTTTTGAATGGATCCCCTTTGAAAGGTTCACTAATGTTGAGTACCTTGCAAAAGGAGGTTTTGGTTCAATTTATAAAGCATCCTGGTTTAACGGACCATTATTTCTTGTGTGGATTCATGAAGAAAATAAATTTAAACGACGTGGTAAACACAAAGTTGTGTTGAAATCATTACACAATTTAAAGCAAATTACATCCGAGTTTATAAACGAGGTAAAATGGACACCTTTTAAACTGTAAACATAATTGCTTTTGATTTCTCAATATACTTAAATTTTTAAAAATTAGATTCTGACTGCTCTAAAGTTCAGGAGTCTGTTTTTTAATTATTATGGAATAACTAAAAACCCAGCTACAAATGAATATTCGATTGTGATGACTTATGCAGAAGATGGCAATCTACGCGAGTATATGAATTCCAGATACGAAACATTGACTTGGGAACAAAAATCAGAACATTTAATTTATATTACTCGAGGGTTGAATAAAATTCATAATGAGAAATTTGTGCATCGTGATTTTCACCCTGGAAATATATTAATAAATAGGAAGGCTTGCATTGCCGATTTTGGACTTATCAAACCAGCAGATATAGAATGACCAAGAAATTTATGGAGTACTTCCTTATATGAGTCCAGAGGTACTAAATAGAAAGCCATACACCGAAGGTGCAGATATTTATAGTTTTGGTATGATTATGTACGAAGTTGTAACAAGTGGGCGGCCATTTGGTGAGCGGAGTCATGACATACACCTCGTATGCGACATCTATAATGGAGTACGACCCACGATACCAAATAATGTTCCCGGATGGTGCAAATTTATTATTGGAAAATGTTGGGATCCTATTCCAGAAAACAGACCAACTGCTAAGGAACTTCTGTATTTTATTAGATCTATCATAGATGGATATGCGATAGAGTTAAATACTTTGCATTTTCAGTACTACAACTCTTTAGAAGATCTTAAAACAGATGAAGAAATTAAAGAGTGTCTTGAACTAGAAAGAAAAAAAATAGATGAACTTGATAAAGAGATGAAATCACAACAAGGCATCCTTACGAATGTGGACAAAAAACAACAAATACATCCAAACGCAGTTTATACCAGTCGAATCTTTACCACAAAATTGATTTCAACAGATGCTTTTTGTTTACAAATATAAATTATATTGTCATTTCACGTTAATTAAAATTTATATCGAATTTTTAGGCCCTACCAGTGTCAGTTTATATACTCCGAACGATGTCAATTTTAGTATATCACATGAACTCAAAGAGAATGATGATGTATCGAGTGCATTACAAGAAAATTACAAATAAAAGATGAAACACTTCCAACAAAATAAATAATGTTGCGCACTGTTGAAAGAAAATGTTAATTAAACTGTTTAGTCTTGTTTATTTAAACCCAATTAGAAAGACTGACGGTACTCACAGAATCGATATTAACAGTGTTTTGACAACCAAAAGTGGTTTGTATTGTTTATCGACGTCTTTTACTCATATCAATAGATTTTTATCATTTTAACCTCTCATTTAAAGAAAACATAGTTTAATATATCTATAATTTAAATAGATGTTTGCAAATAAAGCATTTGCCAATTAAAATTAAAAAATTTCTTAAACCTATGACCGCAAATTCGATAAATGTTATTATACACTACGTGGTCAAAAGTATTGTACGCAATAAATTGCGCAAAACCCCCCCCACATAATGAAAGCAAAAAATATTATATCATTCGTAGTTTATGTTTTTGTGAATATATATACAAAATTCTACTCTTTTATAATCTCTAGAAAAATAATGAATAAAAAAATAAAAAATTCGTCTAAAATTTTTTCTAATATTAAACCACATAAAACATATATAATAACCACACCTGAACTTAATAAAGTCAATATTTTGTTTGTCACCTATCACTTTCAATAACAACTTCTATTCTTCTTGACATACTTTCTTTCGATTTCATTAGGACATCATAATTTACCTCATTTTTCTTGTAATGCAGACAGGTTCTGAGACGAGAATTTTTCCATCAGATACTTTTTAATGGTACGAGATACTGTGGTTCTATGAACATTGAAAATTTTTGATATTTTTGAATTTGGTACATTATTTTTATAAAGACCCATTATTTCACCACGTTGGCTTTCTGACATTTAAATATTGTATATTTTTCAAAAGTTTTGTTCAAAAATTATTAAAATGATGTTGTTTACCAAAAACTTCAAAACAACTTAAATATTTATTTAAAACGTGTATTTACACATGTCAAAATCTTAGGTATAGTTACTAAGTAAGTTTTGTTCAATTATACTTTTTTTGTAAGAAATATCTTTGGAAAAAGTTTGGGTGAATTCTTTATTTTTTTTATTCATTATTCATTATTTCCTAGACATCACTGAAGAGTAGGATTTTGCATGTATAGTCACAAAAACCTAAGCTACAAAATGATATAATCTTTTCGTGCTTTATTGTGCATTAGAGTGTACAATATTTTTTACCATGTAGTGTATAAAACACATTTTTCTGCTTTGATGATGATTAATTCTACAAGGGCATGATAATGCTCAATTGAAATATCCTGAGAGAACTGTATGCTCTCATAAAAGTTATTAATATCTTAGAATGTAAAATTCAAAGAGATTGGTAAAATTGTGAACCATTTCTTCTCGTTTTTTGTAAAAGAATCTGGTAAGATTTAAAATTTACCTCTTGACCATATTTAACATCTTTTCTACTAAAAGTAACAGATTTTTTCTCGTGTTTAATTTCTGAGAAAGTTTTGGTGTTTCAAAAAGATGAGGAATTGTCAATTTGACAATTCAGATTTTTTAATCGAAGTAATTCTTCACTAAAATAATAATTCTCTATTTTAATTTTATTACATTACTTACTGTCATTTGTATACTTTTAACTATTTGTCTAGTTGATACAATATAATGAGATATAAAATCACAGTAAATGGTTGTTGATTTGAAATAAGACTAATTTTACATTGTATTTTTGTTGTTCTTGTTGATTATAAGGATTAGTTCGATAATTCTGATATGTAATTTGCTTTTTTGCTGATGTTGTTATGTATTTGATATTTATCTTCAAGATGTTTTTATAATGTAGAACACTGTTAGATTTCACAAATAATTGTCTACATTCACGACAAACTGGATGTTCAAAATGTTCAGATGTTTCTTTATTAAAGTATAACCAAACTGATAATTATTTTCATTGGAAAGTATTATTATTAAAAAATGAACTTGTTTGTTCTGAAGCTTGACTGGAATCATCATAAATATCTAATATATCGATTATATCATTTTCAAAGTCTTCACCAATACAATTATCTAACTCTGTTTCTTCAGTATCCTTCAATTTACTCACAGACACAACAAAGATGAATTCATCTATAAATTAGTAAAATTTGCATTATTAACGATTGACAGTGAGAGTAATAACAATGGATATAATATCATGGCTCAAACAATGGTCAAAGTATAGTTTATTTATATAAATATATTGAATATAGCATTTTTAGTTGAGCTTTGTAAAGCTTTAGCGATTTTTATTGCTCTCTCTGTTATTTTACTTAAAGTTGACGTTAACGTTATAATATTATTTGCTTATCGTTATCATTATGTATATCAGTATTACCGTTACGTATTTATACATGTAATACGTATTATTAATGGACCGATTCAAAGACCGATCAAACCACAAACCGAAGGGGTTCAGACCGGTTTAAGACCGGTCTAGAACTGAATCAGACCGAACCGTAACATCTCTAACTGTACATGGCAAGCGCTTTTATATTGTATTATGTTTTTGCGAATTTAACAGCTAGCTATTCTGTTTCCCCTCTGTTTTTCTACGAGATCATTCAAAATTTTTTTAATCGCTTAGTCGATACTAAAGATGTAGATATTTCTCAGGTCAAGGATTACAACCTAGTTACGTCATATTAATTTTGGGTTGCAACCCTAGTTACGGCATGACTTAAGTTATTTCATGTTCTAATGTCTGCGCCTCTAATCGATACCCATTGCTTTATCACTCACAATTTGAACTGCGGAGTTATGGTCAGATTTTTCGAATGACAGTATCTTATTTATATCAATCACTGTTCCCATGGTTTTCTACTGTACTTTATATTCATCGTCACCGTTGTCGAGTTTGTGGATGTCTGTTTCAGTGCAATGAATTACCCTTCTTCTTACAAAATGTACCTGGTCTGAACTATGATTTTATATTTTTTTGACATGTTACCAAAATCTTAGTATTATATGACGAATACGAACGCGACGTTCGCTTCCGTTCGCAATTTTTATAGCTGACGCCCCCCCCATTTCTTCGGTTATACCAAGAAAGACTTGTCCGATGATTTCTTCTATATTGTAATACTTTTTAATGCCATATAGAATTGAATAATACTGCTGATAATAAGAATGAACGTTGCTAATAGAGAAATAAATGTAAGAATGTCTAATGTGAAAAGAGATAATGATAAAAAATTGGCATTTGTTCTGTAAATTTTGGAGAAAACTATAAAATCAATCATAAGCTTTGCCCGAATAAAATATGGCGCAACCAATGATTTAGTATATCTATATGTGAAAACTTTCGCGACGATTCGGTGTGGTATGTTCTTTATTCAAAGCTTCGTGAGCAACAATGAGCTAAGAATTTACGAAACAATGAGTTTTCTTTATTCAATTTATAACGATCAAAGATACGATTTTGTATACATGTATTATATCTAACTATTTATATGATTTCATCAATAAGTTGACAGAAAATAATAAAATCAAAATGGCGCTTACTAAAAGAATAAATGTTGAAATTTGAAAAGCAATCAATAAATCTTTAATAAACGAAGCAATGGAGGAAAGACCTAATTAGGGATTTCGACAACCTCGGTCTCTCCAGGTTGCTGAACAGGGCCATCTTCGCAGTTGTATATCACTGTACACAATTTACCTTTGAGTTTTGTAAAAGGGAAACCTAGACCGGGTGAAGGTACAACAGCTGCAAAAGGAGCTTCAATCCGGATTGGATAGAGAAAACTGTTTAGACTCCAGATAAGTGTGCCTACTGAATCGACTATTTTGACATCATAGTATTCCGATTCGGGTTCGTAGATTTTCCATCCGGGATCGTAGTCCGAGTACAAAGTGGTGTCAATAACTTGATTAAGCTGACCGTCGAGCCACACAGAGCAATCGGGCTGTTGTTGGAATTTAAGCTCGCCAAGAACTTGTTTGTCTAATGTTCCGGCAGGTACAAATCGGCAATGATAGGTTAATTCAGGGCATACATCTCTCTTTTCAATCACTTTTGGCATGGCATTAACCCACGAAGACAAGACAAAAGCGAAAAAAATAAGAGCTACCAAGAAAAACGTTTGCTTCTTCATTTTCATTTGACTAAGTAGCTTAGTTTTGAATGTGCAGAATATGGATTGTGGTCATTTTATATTGATATGTGAAAGTTTGTTTTCATACACCATTTCGATAGATAAGGAAATAGCGAATTTTCATTGATAAATAGACTGCATACATATGCATGCATCACATTTCTAGAATGTTTTACCACAATGATTTTACCATAACGATAACAATAGTAATTCTTTTGGTTAAACGTTAACGTTAATAATCTGTGTCTATTTAAACAAAAACGGAGTGACCGGATCAGTGAAAGTTAATTATTCATAACGATAACACTAAATGCACCCCTTTGTATTTCGCACTGAACTATAACGTACACGTACATTCTGTAATTTTTTCAAGTAGCGGTACATGTATTTCTGCTTGTAATTTTAGGAGGTGTAACAGTATCCCCTACCGCTACGCAAACAATTCAAATCGTTACGCTAAATTCCAAAAAAATTAACTCGCCTAACGCTAACACATGTACAATGCAAGTTTTTTCGTTAAAATATCGTATACTATTTGTGCATATTCTATACTTCAAAACGTCCTATTATAAATGTGTCAAATAACGAGAAAGGATTTCGTTCTTGAAACTTTTATTCTTATCAGAATCTTTTTATTACATGTATTCACTAATTTCTTTAAGTTGTAATTTGTTTTAACAATTTTATTCCTAAAATAAAAGAAATTGATACTGATATCGATATTAGACTGAAATACCAGAATAGTGAAATTTGATGTTGACTTAGAAATCTCTTCTAATCTATTCTATAAATTCATGGGAAAATTAAAAATTGTGCACCTTTGTTGACATATCGATATACATGTATCTCAAGTCTCGAGAAGCAGAAAATATGATTATTTTAGATTTGATGGTACGCAGAGCTAAATAATACATATAAAAGGCTTCTTGTACATGTACTGAACATATCCTCAGTTTCACGTTTATACACCACCTGCCAAAATTTGCAAGCTTTAACGTCAAAGGCCAATTGTAACGGTAATACATGTACATCCATCCATCCAAATTCATTTAAGGGTAGAGTATAATACAAAGATCTTCATATACATGTACATGTATATCGATAAATACTTGGTTACACCTATATTATTCTAGAACGAATGATTTCGTTCTAGAACAAATGATCTTCATTATCGTTATCGTTATAACATTGCGATTAGCACACTTTTTCGTGATTTTTTTTTACCTTTATCATTATTATTAAAACTTTATTGATTTATTTATATGTGTACATTGTTCACTCAAACAATAAATCTGATACTAACGCTAATTTATATATTCTGGTGGTAAGAGTTTAACATGTATTTGTCTATAAATTCGATCGTGAAAAAATTAATTTCCAAAATTCTATTCCTATTTATATAGATATTATTCGTACTGCATTTAATTTACTTTTTCACCCAATAGTACCAGTCTTTAGCTCTTGCTTTGAAATGTACATCCACAGCGAGGCCAGTTATTATAAGCTTATAATTTTTGGTTATCAAGCCACACACCACTAGGTCAGCAAGTGCTAAGCAGCCAAATCGTTGTTTTTGAGTAATTTTGGTTTGACAGATTTTGCAGAGTCAGTATAAAACGGAAGTTCGTCGAATTTTGTTTTATGAACACCTGCATTTCGGTTACGTCAGAATACATTCATCACATCAGTTGGTCGTATTTCCTCAGCGAATTGCGTGGTTAGTATTCCCAAAACATCTAACATTTTCTCAATTTCGTTGCAATTATTTCGTTGCTCTGGTGTATCTTGGAAACATCTCAAACAATTATCGCATCTTTCGCATACCGCTGGTATTGATTCATTTGGCCACGCATATATGTGAGCAACAATTTGTAAGCGACATTTGTATGTATCCATGCAGAATAATATCATTTCGAAAATATTTTGTTGACCTGATGTTAAATATTGATCTGTTTTTTGCGCATCAGTGAAATCACTATCGCCAAGAATTTGCCATTAGTTTTTAAATCAATAGGTTTCATAATTCAAGTACTCACCTTTCCCAACCTTCTGAGAGTATTGAATAGAGTGTTCACAGAATATAAGATCACAATTTTGGCAACATCACCATTCCTATCAGCACGTCCAGATTTCTGGATGAAATTAGCTTTTGTAAAGCAAGTGAAAAAATTAATAAGAAATTCATATAAACTAGATCATTTTCCCCTTAATACTAACACATATTCATTGGCATTGTATAATGCATTACCAATCTAACATCATTAACATCTATGCTCATTCCAAATGCTGACGTCGTGATCAAGACCTTTGTTTCTCCAGACAGCCACTTTTTCATTGCTGCATTTTTTTCAGTTTCTGCCATTTTGCCATAAAAAATATTTAGAATTTCATCGTCCAAAGATTCCGTTAGCATTTCCATCACTTGAATGCATTGTTGCTTACTTGCACAATATATGATTATTTCAGCAGTCACCTGATTTATAATGATCATAAGGTCATCCATAACGCCATTATTATGTTCTCGTTTCTTGATTACTTCATATATTAATTTACTTCGTACAAGACTTCCACCTCGAATAATAGCCAATTTATTGAAATCAAACCGTAACTTATCATATAACAAGATTATATCTTTGTATGCAATAGTGACAGTCATTGCGAGAATGGACACAGTTGGATATCTCTCTTTTAGAAGGTGCAATTGGCTCCAAGCATCTCTGTAAATGCAAAATTCTGTAATCATTATTATATCTTAATAATTTGTGATTTTTAGAATTCAACAATTGTTATTACCTAAAGTATTCATAATCAAACGTGCAATATACCTCGTCTATAACAAAGCGCACTTTGTTCTCTTGATTTAACCGATTCAAGAATATCCTGAAACATTTGTTCATAAACAGTTTTTTGGGAGTAATGAAAAGCAACTGAGTTCAACCGATTTCCATAATATCTTTTCTTCAGACTTGATCATAGATTCAATCAATGTGTATAATCCTGCACAAGGTATTCCAGCTGCCAAGAATTTTGCCTTCATCATAAAAATAATTAGACTTTGAATAAATTTTATTCATATATGTTATTATTGGGTGCGGCCCAAAATCCCGACTGCCAAAATCCTGATACCCAACATCCCGACACCCAACATCCCGACATTGCCAAAATCCCGACTCCCCAACATATCCAAAATCCCGAATGCCCAAAATCCTGACATCCAAAATCCCGAACGCCCAAAATTCTGACATTCCCAAAATCCTGACAATACACTCAAAATTATCGATAGATGTATTGTTACCGAAGTAGCATTAAATTCTTCAATTCCGTAATTTTGATCTTCAAATTCTACATGAAAATTTTTCCATAACGACATACGTGATAATCCTTCCAAAATTAATTTCTTGTGCAACGGCAAGTTCTATTGTAAACCAAATTTAGGTATTTCGTTAGATATTACCTTTTTTTATTTTAATTTGATTTTATTTATCGTATTACGAATATTCCATCGTTCTGTTAATACGTATAACGTATGCGACGATCAACGAGAGGGTAACAATCATAACAATTATTCAAACGATCAAGAGCACTGAACGATAATCAATACACGTAACGGTAACGATTATCGAGAGGATAATCCCGAAAATAATCTGGAGGAGCATCGACGAAATGTATGTAACGATAGTGATTGCTGGAAGAGCAACAATCACCGCAAATCACAGACAATTGGGAAACATCGAACGATTATTAACAAAAAGTAACAATAGTGATTAACAAGAAAAGGAGAGATAGATGTCTCGACAATTATCTGGACAATTGAAAGACACCAAACGATTATTGTTTAGTTGTTCTAAGAGAAACCATCAATGTAAAATACTAACCGTATGATTAGCGTAGTAATTCAAAAAATTTGCACATAGAAGCGTTCTTGGATTTCAGAGAAGACAAAGACATGCTTTGATCGTGTTTTTAATCGAATAAAATAACAAAGTTTTACTCGTAATAATATTATTTTCTTTTGTTTCGTGATCAAACTTCAGTGGATGCTCCTCCACTTAAAATAAGCCATTGTTTTTCTTTGATTTGATTTCGTATTTCTTTATACAGGCCGTACCAATAAGTCTTGTGGAATTGATTTTGTTTTCTTTGAACAGGCCATACCAATAAGTCCTGTTGAATTGTTTTTACTTTTGATTTTGTTTTTTCGAACGGGCCGTATCAATAAGCCCTGTTGAGTTGTCTTTTAGTATTAGTCTTTCTTGGACAGGTCGTATCAATAAGTCCTGCCACATTTTTTAATATATCGATTATTGTTAAGTATAAATATTTTAGTATGACGAATTGATTCTTATTAAAAGAGTGATTCTACCTTATCTTATTCTCCCCTTCAAACACCCTCTCATTATTTTGAAAAGGTCGATTTTTGAACAAACCGCCACAGGAAACCTCTAGGAAAACTGGAGAGACTCTCCAACAGTAAATAATTCAGTCTAATCCCCACCTCTGTTGCAGAAAGTTCCTTGAATCGATTGATTATTGTAATAATCTGGTGTCCCCAACCATTGCAAAATAACTCCTTTCAGCAAATATTGGAGGGAACGCAACAGTATGTATGTAAAAACGCATGTAATAAATAATGATTATCACTATCGTAGCGATTATAAAGGGTGAAATTTGTACTAATATTATAAATAATGATTATCACTATTATAATAATTATAAAGGGTGAAATTTGTACTAATATTACTATAGTCTTACATTGTCCCTTATTCTTATTTCTATTTATTTACATATCCTTGCTCTTTATTTTTATGCATATACATACATTTTCATTAATATATAGAGTTTGATTAATTAATGTAAATTATTAAACTTCTAAAAATGAATGAAATTTGTGAAGTTGTATCTTCTCAAAAAGACAATAATAAAAATCTATGTGGTTATTGATGACAAAAGAACGAAGTTAAGAAAATATTTTTTATTGGTGCTGTGGAAAAAGAAAATCAGAAAATTGCAAAGGTCAAGCTACAACATTTTTTCTTAATAATTTACACTACCTTTAAAAATTTGTTAATCATAATCACATACCTCAGGCTAGCAGTGCTGAAATTGCAAAAATGAATGCTCATATTAAGCAACAAGTCCAAGAAATACATAACCAACCTATACAAATTATTCAGAGCAATAATATTAATATTTCAGAAAAGATCCATATATACTATTATATAATGCACTTTGTAAAAAAATTCAATATGTGAGAAAAGCAAATATACTATCACAACCACAAAGTCTTAGTGAAATCAATATTCTGAATTCACTTTATATTACTTTAAATATTGATTTATTTTAGTAAGAAATTTCACAATCAATCAAGAACAAATTCTTCTATTATTACCAGAAATAATATTTGATATTTATCTCAAGCACAATTCTAGATTATGAATAAAATATTTAAAACAGTGCCAACAATCTTTTATCAGTTATATACTATTTATACATCTGTTGGTGCAGAAATAACTTCAGAATTCTTTTATTAATATATATTTTGATATCTAATAAATCAAAAGAACTTTACAAATGGCTTTTCAAGAATTAATTAATTTTGCTAAAGAAAATGATATTTAATTAAGTCTATTTAGAATTCTTACTGACTTTAAGTAGGTAATAATTAATGCATTACATGCTAAATTTTCCAATGTAAATAATAAGAGATATTTTTTTCACTTAAAACAAAGCAGTTGGCAAAAAATTCAACAGTATAAATTGGTAATTCAATATAATACTAATAAGTATTTTAATCTTATAATATATTATTTATTTATCTTGATATTTTTATTATTTACTAAAATACCAATAGCTTTTGATATTTTAAAATCAGTAATATCTTCAGAAGCAAATAAATTAATAGAATAATTATATTTATAGAAAGATATATTAACAATTATAAAATAATAATGCAATTCATTCTCCACCACTCTTTCATTACAATTATAATCTGTATATAATTCAATTAAATTAGAAATTTTACAAACACAAAATATTATAAAAGTATAACATTATTATTAGAAAACTTTAATTAATCAAGCATATATAAATCTTTATACTATTATTCAAGAGTTTCAAAAAGAACAAAAATAATAATAAAAAATAATTAACACAAATTTAAAAATAATAAGAAAAAATGAATAAAAAGAAAAGAAATTAAAAATAAAGCATATTTAAATAAATAATATAGTCTATATTTTACATTTAATCTATTTGGTGAAATATTAAGTGTAAATTTGTATTAATTTCTAATATATTATACAAAAAATAATAAATATAACACAAAAAATAATGAATATAATACAAGAAAATACAAGAGTATATGAAAATTATTATATTTAAGTTTAGTTAATCTATAATTTATTTTTGTTTTATTATTCATAAATTTTAAGTGACAAAGATACTTTCAATTCTTAATAATCATATCAAAATATTTTTATTTGGTTCTTCTTTATAAATTGAAATTTTAACTAAAATTTTTGAATTGTTATTTCTACTATTATTATTTATGATAGATACTTGATCAATGCTATCACTACTAATAGTATTTTTATTTTGTTATTGCTATAATTGTTAAAGTTATTAATTTTATATTTTCAATTAATTTAAATAAGATTGAATAACATTAGCAAGAGTTTGCTGTTATGTTAATAAAGAGACAAATTCATTTATAAATTGATAAAATTATTATTGATTCATTATAGTATATGTATAAAGTATAAGTATTTAAAATATATATATAAAATATATGTTTAAAGTATATATATATATAATATATATATATAAAGTATATGTATAAAGTTTATATATAAAGTGTATATAAAGTATATATTATAACTTTAATAATCATTATCTGTTATTATCAAATTGTAAGAATACTTTCTTATATAAATAATATTATAATAAATTTATAAATTATTATAAATAAATTATATTAATTGAGATAGTTTTTAGTTTTAATTTTAATAAAGCTTATTTTTTATTTATTAAATAATAAATAAATCTAAAAAGCTTAAGTACAGAACAAAAATATTTAAATATATAATTATTATTTTATAAATTACAAATAAATTAATAATAAATAAAAAGTGATTGGTTCTAAATTATTAATTTTAAAGATAATGCATCTTTAAGTTATATTGTACTTAATTAGATATATATAAATATAAATAATAATATAAATATTGATAAAAATAATTAATATAAATTTAAAAATAATAAATACAAAATAAAAGAAAAAATAAAATAAAAAATAAAAAAAATTAAAAATAATATATATCTAAATTAATAATATAATCTATATTTCATATCTAATCTATTTGATAAAATATTAAGAAGTATTAATGTAAATTTGTATTAATTTCTTATATATTATATTAAAAATAATAAATATAATACAAAAATAATGGATATAATACAAAAAATACAAGAATTTTTATAATAAAAGAGTTATAAAAAGAAAAATATTAAAAAAAATAAAAGATTATAAAATAAAAATTTAATTAATAATATTAAAATAATAAAATTTTTTTATAAATAAAAATATTATATATTTAACAAGTAAAAAATATTAATATAATAAAATATCAAAAATATTAAAATAATAAAATTTAAATAACTAGTTAATAATAAAAATATTTATTTTAATAATTTAATAATAATAATATAATAAGCTTAATAAAATTAAAAATAAGTTATAAATATATAATTTAAAATAAAAAACAATTTATTATGAAATAAAAAATTTTTGTTTATTATATTATTATATTCAAGTTATAATATATCAAATTAAAATTCAAATATTATATTTATTTATATATTTAAATAAATATAACTTTTATAATAAGACTAATTAATAATATAAAAGTTATAATAATATTATAAATTATATTATAATAATATTATAAATAAAATTATAAAAAATAAAGTTTAAATTATAATATATATAAAGTTATAAAATAATTATATATATCAAAAGTATTTACCATATTCAGATATATCAAGAAAATATTAAAATTTAATATAAGAAATATACTTGGAATGATTACCAAAAAGAAAATAAGTTGTAAGTAAAATTATAAAAAAATAAATAAAGTTATATTATATAATATTATAAATAAAATTGTAAAAAAGTTATAAAAGTAAATAAAATTATAAATAAAATTATAAAAAAATTTACAAGTCATAAAAAGAATAAAATAAAAAAATTTATTATTTTATTATTATAATTATATTTTAATAAATTTAAAGTATTTAATACTAATATAAATATATTTACTATAATATTTTTTTTATATTTTTCTTTTATTTTTCTTTAAACTATAATAATTTTAATAAAAATTAATATTGAACTTAAATATATTTTTTTATTATTATTTGCTTTTTTGTTCAAAATTTTTTTAAATTTGTAAGCTAATTTTAAATTAATAAACAAATTTATATTATTTATTATTTAATATAATAATTTATTATTTAATATAATAATTTTATATCAAATCTAATTATAACTTGTATTTTTATAATTATAAAATTAGTAAATTTATATTATTATAATAACAATTTCTTTAAAGTTATAAGTTTTAAAAATAATTAAAAAATAACAAATTTTAAAAATAATTAAAAATAAATAATTAATAAAATAATCAATCAATATTAAAAAAACTATTATATTTTAACAAGTAAAAAATATTAATATAACAAAATATAAAATAATTAATTAATAATAAAAATATTTATTTAATAATTTTAATAAAAATATATTAATAAGTTTAATATAATTCAAAACTATTTGTATATAGTATTAAAACTTTTAAATTGATAATATATTTTAAGTTTAAAATGCTATTACTCGATATAAAGACAAAATTTTCAAAATCTGACTGATAACTTTGTTATTTATAATAAATTCTACAAAGTTATCAGTCAAATTTTGAAAATTTTGCCTTTATATCGAGTAATAGTATTTTAAAATTGAAATATATTATCAATTTAAGAGTTTTAATATTATATAATTTTTAAAGAGTATAATTAATTATATAAGTTTTAAAGAGTAATTAAATATAAAAGATAAAATATTAAAAACTAAAAAATTTTTGTTTATTATATTAATATTTTTCAAGTTTTAATATATTATATTAAAGCTCAAATAATATTTTAATTATATATTTTTTACAAATATAAATTTAATATTATAATTAATAAAATTCTAATAAAAAATAAGAGATAAAAATAAGAAAATAAAAAAAATATAATAAAAAATATAAAAAAATAAAATAACAAGATAAACAAGAAAAAAAATAAAATAATAAAGTAAAAAAAACTAGAGAATCTAGTATATTATGAATAATTAATATTAATCAATTTAATTTACAATATTAATATGTATAATTAGTACTTGTTTAATTTATATATTTATAATTATTGTAATTGGTAATATATAAATATACATTTTTTATCAAAAATACGAATAATGAAATAGTCACAATGAAATAAAAATTTTTTTCTATTGAAAACCAAGATATATGCTATTTAATTAAAGTCAACATCTTTCTTGTCTTTATATAAAAGAACAAAAATATAATATTATCTTATATATAATATATATAGTGCAAATATGAATAAAAATATCTATTATAGTTAAAGATGGCTTTTCAACAGTTATAACTAATTATAACTTATTTTTTATCATATTATAACTTGTTATAATTAAAAATTATATAAGTTATATATAGTTATAGCTCTATTGTTAATCATGATCCAACTCTTAACAAAATAATTCATGCAATACACAAAAAAATTCAAATCAGTTATAAGAAACTTGTTCAATATAAGCATACCACATATAATTAATTGTCTTATACAAATAAATACAAATATATTTCACAAATTTACTTAAAGAATTCAAAAAAGTAAGTCTGTGAATGTGATAGCATTCACCTTTTTTTCTTCAAGTAACAAACATAAAACAAGAATTTCTATTATATATGATTTTATTAAATTTTTTGTTTGTTTTATTATTTAATATTGTAATTTTATTGTCTTTCTTTTTTCTTCTCTCTTTCCATTTTTACCATTTCTTTCTTCATTTTCTCCTTATCATTTTTTTTGTTTCTTATTGTTTTTTTTCTTTAATTCTACTCTTTTACAAATCATTGTAGCTTTGTTACAAGTTTCAAGTTCTAGTTTTAGACTTTAAAATATACAGGAAGATATATTTACAATGTGAAAGTTTGGTGAACATCCAATACAAAAAATTTTCAGTACACACGATCTATGGAAAGTTAAAAGAGTTGAATACTTTTGCGGGTTACTGTAATAATTTATTAATTACATATAGTCTGTAACAAAAAAAACTGTAAAATACGGACAAAATACAAAATTATTTAATTTTCTATGCAATTTGTGAAGCATAATATAAAAAACAAATATAATTAACATGAATAAACTCAAGATAACTTAACAAATATTTTTTGTTTTAATATTCTCAAATAACACTTATCTGAATGTCTATATCCAAAAAAATATATAACACCAAGTCTTATTATATTTATGGAATGAAGGAATTCATAATGCCAAAGATTTGTATATATAGACTAAGATTTCACTTAGTACAATTTACAACAATATTAAAAAATTAAATAAAACTGGAACTGTAGATCATGCAGAAGGCAATGGTTGACCATGAAAAATTATCAGAGATTTTTTCAGAGCCCTGGACAATATATTCGAAGAGATATCTCAATTTCAACAAGAACTTAACCAAAAAATTAAGTCAAAAAGGTCTTGAGGTATCTCATATGACTATTTTAAAACATTTAAAAGCTCATGAATATAAAAAATCTCTTCCAATGCTCACAGACCTTCACAAACAGAAATGGGTTGAATGGGCAAAAAAACATCTTAATGATGACTGGAATAATACTTTATTTTCAGATGAAACAGCCTTTCAACTATATCAAAATACTGTAAAATGCTGGCATAAAGATGCATGACCAATTCGTTATATGCCAAAAGATCGAGTAAAAATTCTTGCATGGGGTGAATTTTGTGCAACAGGAAAAACAAGTTTATTTTGCTTTTGACGAATTATGAATACAGAATTTTATGTGAAATTCTTCAAAAACAGCTTCCAGAAATTAATCAAATGTTTGAAAATAATTGGCGACCGACTCCAGCAAGACAATGATCTGAAGCATACAAGTCGTCGTGCAAAAAAATTTTTTCAGAATAATGTTTTAGATGTTATGAACTGGCCCTCAAATAGTCCTGACTTAAATCCTATTGAAAACCTTTGGGGAATTGTTAAAGGAAATGTAGAGAGACGAAT
>CAJVPL010001000.1:0-17587 GCA_910591945.1 Ambispora gerdemannii | reverse complement strand
ATTATCTTCATTTTAATGTAAAAATAAAAAATATTTATTAGTAAAATTGAAAACTTTTATATAAAGAGAAAAATACGTATTTTACTATGTTTAATTAGTAAATTTTAACGTTGTTGCATTATTTCTGATTGCCACTGTATATATTATTTATTTTTAAATATTTATATTTTCTTTTTTATTTAACTTAATCTTATATATTATTTATATTTTTCTATAATAAAACTCAAAATTATACAAAATAGTAATAATATAGAATTTGAAATAAATTTGAAACTATTTTAAAAATTAAAATAATTGTTAATTTTAAAAATAATATTTATTTTACAAATTATTAATAAAATTTATTTATTATAATAATATTT
The DNA here is from genome assembly GCA_910591945.1 of Ambispora gerdemannii. Taxonomy (NCBI): domain Eukaryota; kingdom Fungi; phylum Glomeromycota; class Glomeromycetes; order Archaeosporales; family Ambisporaceae; genus Ambispora; species Ambispora gerdemannii. The sequence goes on along the minus strand of CAJVPL010001000.1, from coordinate 17,225 downwards.
AAAAAGAATTACTTATTATAATTAAATAATTTAATTTATTTAGAATTAATAATTTTTAAAACTAATTTAGAATTAATTAATAATACTATTAGCAGTATAATATGATATAGTAATATGTAAGGATGATTGCTAAAATAACATCATTTAATTAAATAATTTGTTAAAATTAACTTATTGAAATTAAATCTGGAATTATTTTATTAGTAACTGAAATTGTTTTCCAAAATTATTTGAATTATACAAACTAAAACAAGTATTTTTAGGTAATTTTTAAGTATTCATTAATATAAATAACATAACAAAAGTGAATTATTATTTTTTTCAAAAATAATTTAGAAGATCATTTTTAATAATATGTAATATAGTATAATATAATATAGCTACAACATAATATATAATATAATAGATTTACACTATTATTATAAAATTATTAATTTTTTTTAATTATATAAAAAACTAATTATCTCATAATTAATAATCTTGTTTTATACTAAAGTATCAATAATAAAAGTAAAAAATATATACATAATAAAGATTAAACAAATATAAAAAATAATAAATATAAAAAATATATAATTAATATATTCAATTTAAGATAACAATAAAATAAAAATAGAAAAATAAGAAATATCAAAAAAAAAAATAAAAAAAATATTATTAATTAATAATATAAATTAATATATAATTTAAATGGTATTATAATTAATTTTATCTTTATTTATATATTTATTATATCAAATTAATAATAATATTACTTGTAATAATATTTAAAAAAAGATCTTATAATCTTAATTTAAAATAATTATTTATTAAATATTATAAATAAAACAAAATTATTGAATTATAATTTGTTGCTTACAAATATATTAAATATATATTATAATATTTCAGATATTTATTCAAAAATTAAAAAATAAAAAGATAAAATTAATTAAAATAATAATTAAAAACAAAAAAAAAGCAATAAAAAGTTAAAAGATTATTATTAATTAAATTAAAATAAAGAATTATCAAACTAAATTATTATTTATAATAATTTAATTATAATTATAATTCAATGCAAAAAGATTTGTATCTTCGATAAATATTAAAAATTATTTTTTTAAAATAAAATTTTAATTTTGTCTTATTTAATTAAGTTATTAGATATATTTTATAAAAAAATTTTTACTAGAAATAACTTTTTTGAATTCTTATTTCATAAATTTTACTATATAAAATTTGATTAAAATTAGTATAAAATATATATAATAAATAACTTAATTGTTATATTTTGAAACTTAATTTGTTATAAAATTTGAAATAAATTTTTATTAAATATATAACAATATACTTGTGTAATTTGAAGTTCTAATATTGCAAATTGATAAAAATAATGCTTAAAATAAAATAATTTTTTATTTTATTTTTTTAGAAAAGTATTGCTTTATTTATTATTGAATAAAAGTACAATAAAATAATAGAAGCAATTATTAACTTTTATTTTGAGATACAAGTCTTTTTGCACTGGACCATATACTAATAAATTAAAACATTATTTATATCTCTACTTTATTATTACTTGCTTTCTCTCTCTTTTAACTCACTTCTTTTATTTTTGATAACGACATCATTATTTATATGTCATCATCAATTACTATGTAATCTAGTTTAGTAAGACATTTCAACTTTGTTCATATTGAACTTTTGCGTGGACTATTGACATATTTTATAATAGGAACATGAAACTATTTAGAATATAATGTTATTACGAAGGAATTGTGTGTTCTAGATGGAAATTTATTGGGAATCAGCTTTATGATCTGAAATCCATTTCTTGACATAAGGGACAAGCCAAAGTCGATACTAGTTTCGTTACTGTCTGGAGTAATGTGTTACTGTAGATTTATTTCCATGTTGATCATAGCATTTTAAACATGTATATAAAGAGTCAAGTGAAAGTGTGATAAATAAGCAGGACATTGTTAAAAGTGCAGTGAACTGGGTCAAATGACTGTACCACTGATGAAATTCTGGTTATATAATAAAGCTAAATAAAGCTATCAAACAATGTCTCCTGATCTTTGTTCCTTTCCTCTTCATGAATATGGAAATTCCTAATTACTATCAAATCTTGGAGGTTTCTCCGTCCGCCTCGTACGATGAAATAAAAAAGTCATACAGAAAGCTAGCACTAAAACACCATCCCGACAAGCACAGCCAGACTAGCACTGAGCTCGTAAATAAGCATCACACTGACAGCGTAAACAGCCGTTTTGTCCTCATCAATGAAGCTTACAGTACCCTCTGTAATCCAGAAAGTCGCAACCGATATGATATTCAACGTCGTCGCGGTGGCAGCGATTATGGCAGACAACGACATGAGTTTTCTACACAACAAGAATATGAAAGATATCGTAAATTGCAGCTTATTCATAAACTGTTTCGTGAGGTAATGGCGAATAAAGAACGTCTGTCGGATTTGGGAGCAACTTTTACGAAATATGCTACACAATATGGATGGATTCTTAACGATGATGATGATGAGGTTAAACCCTTTATCAATGCATATGAAAAAGAGATAACTGAAATCGAATTGAGCATTCTTTTAGAGCCTGAGGAAGATTTATTTGTGGGTGGTGGTATAGATTATAATCAAGATCTTGATGATTTAACACTTAAATATATTAAAGAGGATGATATTATACAAATTCTGGATACACCACATTGGATTCTAATTGACAAAGAGTCCTTAATCACAAACTACCAAATGTTTGAATTCGTTCATTCACATCGCCTACTTATCCTTGCAGTGACCAAGATCGTGTCCCCATTAATGATGGCTGTGTAAGAATTTATGGGTTGAGGAATACGAGAATAACATCGTCAGTCTGAAAATTAATTTTTCTCTATTATTATTACTACTATTATTATGATTTAGTTCATATGGCTCGTGGGATGCTGAAGATGATGTCGTAATATTGATGCGCGTAAAAGAAATTCAATTGAAAATAATAGAATACTTGCAACAACTTACTCAACTATTAGAGGAACACGGGGAAGTCGCGTTTGAATCTATCATGGAAAAAGTCTCTATTTTATTTCGCACCATTTTGTTAATATATCGACTGATTTATATATATTAACGGGTAATTTTCTTCGAGTTTAGATTAAAGATAGTCAATATATTCAAAAACAAGCCGAGGAACTTTCAAAGCATCCCATCATGGCTAAAATAGAAAATGGGCGATTTGGACAAAATTCTTATCCCCTAATCGGGATAGCTGCTATATTCGGACCGCCGTTTGCTGGATACTCTTTTTATTGGTGAACCTTCAAGAACCTATATTATTATTGTATCGTGTATTTTATTCACGAAGTATAACATCACTTTATTTTACAGGTCAATTGTGGCGCTTTCATTAGTAGGAATGATTAGTGTGCGTATTGATGAAGGAGATCTAAAGAGTTTTCGACAATTTCTTGAATTATTTGATGACATAACCTTGTTGTTGATGCGTAACTTGGAATGACACGCCACACAACTTTGATCTTTTATAGTATATATTAGAGAGCAAACGAACATTAAAATGCCAACTTACTACCTATTATTTTCCCTTAAATTTTGGTATATTTTTATTTAACAATTGTTTTAACAGTTGTTGGACAAAGCAAAGAATTACCCAGATAGAATTGACGGTAGTAGTGATGGTGGTGGATGAGATATCAGCACCAAACGAAATGGTTAATGTTAAGAAATTAGGAACATCATTAACATATTAATAATTAGCCAGTGTTTTTTTAAGATTAAAATAAAGAAATAACCGATCGAAAAGATTCGGATTTTATTTTAGTATTCTCTGAATCTCGTCACAATTTTTTATTCTTCGTGCAAGTTTTCTGATCCTTCAGAATGAGCTGACGCGTATATAAAACAATCCATCGATCAATCAATCTTATAATATTAGCTCGCATCGCTTATTGTATGATATAACTATCATCATCGATATTTCTACTGAAACTCTTGTAAATACCCACGGCTTGACCATAAAGTTTTTTATCTTTATCCGGGTCAAAGTTTGTCATTATCGAAGGATTTTCCCTAAAGAGAGTGAGAAAAAAAGAAAAGATAAATTACAAAATAATGAGAACTAAGATTCAAGAATAATTTATTTTCGCTTACTTCAATTTAATTTTTTCATCAAATCGCGAGAGTGAAAGTTGTGACGGACGCTTCAAATTAGCAAATGTGTTGTCTCTCATTGATGATGATGATGATGATTGTTGAGAATAAGAAGTGTGGTACATTGAAGGAGGAGTTCTCAGGAAAGATGGAGTAGTTAGATTACGCAAGCCGATTGGCGAAGGATTATCTGAGAGAGAGGAAGAGGATGATGTGGCGGAGAAAGAGGTGTTTGGCGTGACTCGTGAAGACGGTGTTCTCTTTTTAGGCGTTGTTTGTGCTAATATAGATTCATTAAAGAGTGCACTTGGTGTGCGTATAGGTCTGCTGCTCGCACTTTCTGGAGATATTGACTAGTAGTGATAATAATTGGTAGTTAGCATGCATTTACTTACATTACTTACACATGCGCTTATGGAAAAATTTAAATACCTGAAAAAACGTTTCTGTTTCGTCCTCTTCAACAAGCTTATCTCTAAAGCGCACAATTTTTTGTTTATCAGGACTCTCGGAGGCTATCATTACATGGATTTTAATCATACATGAAAGAGGGAAGCGGAGGAAATTGACACCAATTCTCTAATGCAAGGATACCTTCTTCGGTGCTACTAATGCCGCGTTCATGTGTAAATGATAATGGATATTGACGCGGAATTACTTTAACACCAAAGGCTTCGGGAGAAGTTGGAGGAACGATGAAAGAGCTTGGGTGATGATAGAAATCGTAGAGAGAATTCTCGACGTTAGAACCCATTACTTGTATTGACGAAATTACGAGAATACGTATTATATATATCAAATTCCCAAAAATTAAATCCAATCCAAGATTCTGATTGATTCACCAATACCACCATTAAAATATATAATAATCATCATCAGCATCAACGTTTTTTTTCTCGACACAATTTTTATTTACTTGTCAAACTAGAACCACGAGAACAACTTTTCCTATACTATTTTAAATCGTGCAGCAGCGTTTCAAAAGCGATCTGAAACACCACAGATTCAACTTTTACAACGATTACTCTCTATCTATTCAAAAAGTATTAAGCAAGCTAAAATGGCAGCGAGTAACACAATGAACTTTGGACCGGAATGGTATGCGTTTTTTACTTGAACCGGCTAAGTACCTCTTGTAGTGATGTCTTCTTTTGGGGTGGGGAATTCACCCAACTTTTAAGTAGAGAAAAATACTCTCCTCCTCAACCCCATACATATATTTTTCTTTCCACCTCAGATTTTTCAAAACTAAAAAAAGCGAGAGCCACAGCACTCACACTCTATTCCATATATATTCTATATTTTCGGCTTTCAAACAATTACCAAATGATAATGTCACGAAAAAAAGGATGAGGGGATTTCCAAAAACTCCAACTACCGAGTCCTCTCGCAATTCTTCTACCACTACTACGAATACTAGTGCAGCCCCAACTCTAGGTGGCTCATCCAACGTTATGGCCAACATGGCAAACCCTGCGACTGCTACTTCCATTACCACCACCACCAACCCTAACACAATAGGTACAGCTAATCATATTAGTGCAGGTGTAGTGAACAACAGCAACGCCAACGTTAATGGAGTTGCTTCTACTACAAATACATTTTCTTGGTCCTCGGTGGCCGCGGCAAATAGTAACAATACAGTTTCTAGTCGTACCCTTCATAACGAACCGTCCGAGAAAACGGACGTGCCTGGTGGAGCTGAGTCAGCTCTGAGTCCTTTTAAATATTCAAAAGAGTTCATGCTGAAATTTTATAAGCCAGTAGGATTACCTTTGGAATTTGAACGTCATGAATATGTTACAAGTGACGAGCCATTACCACCGATGGCATTGTTATCATATACAGAACAAGAGCAGAAGGTATTTCTGTATTCCAATTATTGTTTGATTGTAGTTCAATCCGGATTTTTCTTGATTTATAAATTTCGAAAAAAAAATATATATTATTTTCGCTAACAAACCAAACCAAATCACAGCTGCTTTCAGGAGCTTCAGTCAATAGCGATCTTACTCGTCGTATTGTATCTAATGTCAACGTTGCCACCGCAACTACAGCAAGTGAACGTACGGTGGACAGAGGGCCCTTCTCTCCAAGAGGAGATAAGCCTTCTAGTACAGGATTAACTTCACCGAGGACCGAACGTTTCGGCATTATCGGAGGAGTGTTAAATCCACGAACGCAGAGAGGCAAATTTTTTATTATCGCTCGATTTCTCTTTCTCTGTGTAGTTGAAATTCGAAGAATTAAAATTTTTAAATTTCTAAAATTTTAGGAAGAGAAGGAAGTATTTCATCAGTATCGCGACGTGATGGGGAAAAAGATGAGGATAATAAAGGTTTTATTTTTATTTTTGCATAGACAATTGTGGATTTGTTATCAATCTACCAATCAATGCCAATTCTTTATTCCTATTATTCAGAGGCGCAAATAGCTCGTCCGAATCGCACACTTCGGACAGCAAGTCTTTCTATTCATCCCCCTACGTTGACGGATGATCTAATGTGGAATGGCGTGAATCGTCACGCTGTTGGCACATTTGATAGTCACGGAGTATTTAGAATCCCAGGTAGTAGCGGTAACAGTAGCATTACTAATAACGAGACTTTACCTAACGGTAAACTCAAAGAGAACCATAGCCGGAATGAAGTGGTAAAAAAAACGAAAACCATCTATTAATTACAAAGTAAAATAATTAATAATGTTAATTTTCCCGCGGTTTAGAATGAACAAAATCCTTCGACTGAACCTCCTGAAACGCGCACAGATGAAAAGTCTGATACAGACAGGGATGTGTTGCTACATGGAGAACCGGCCCCAATATATAACGGAGAATCCATTGAACATGGGAACGACTCTGAACTTTCATCAGATGAACGTTCTCAATCATCAATAGAAATCATCCAACCGGAACCGCCGGAGCAAGAACAAAATAAGGAAAAAGATCAAGGGATAAATCAGCGGACTGAAAATGAACATTCCTCCTCCTTGCTAACTAATCAACTTGAAAATTCAGAAAATATGAAAGAATCTTCGAATCAGAAACCGGAGGCTGTTTCTGAATTGCGGAAATCGGCTTCACCTGTTAAAGACGAATTCAAAATATCATCGATTCTTGAAAAATCACAGCAAGCACCGTCATCAGAATTACAATCTCTATTGCAATCCAATTCTCAAACAGTACCTACTACACAATCTCAATCTCACCCTCAATCACAACTACATCCTCAAACTCAAGCTCCTCAATCCCAATCTCAACCACCTCAATCTCAATCGCAACAGTCCTTCCCTCAGCCACAACCCCAATCTCAACAACACCAAAATCATCATATTCAACAGCAATTGTTGCTTCAGCAGCAGCAAAATATATTGTTACAGCAGCAGCAACAGCAACAATTGCTCCTACAACAACATCAACCTCATCAGCAATTGCTACAAGAGCAGCAACAATTCGTTCATCAGTCACAGCAGCATCAACCAAATCAACATTCTCAACAGCACCATCATCAAAAACAACACTTATTACAGCAACAATTATTGCTTCCACCTCGTTCGCCTATCGCTGCACAATCCTTTGATTCTGATCAAGATGATGATGTGCTAAAGGCTGCATTTTCATATTCTGGTCTTGGAGGCACGACTCCGCCATTTTCGCCGGGTGTCTTAGCATCTAAATTTTCTATAAACAATGCCTTTGCAGACACATCCGCTGGAAGCAATAGCTTGTTTAGTAATATTGATTCGAGAAAATCATCATCCGAATCCGAGTGGCTTTATCGAGATCCCGCGGGTAAAATACAAGGTAAAACCCTTAAGATTGTATTCATCTGACTATTCATCTCATATTAATAATCTCTATAATAATAAATCAACAGGTCCATTTAGTAGTCAAGAAATGAATGATTGGTTCAAAGGAGGATTTTTTACAGGCTCTCTTATGGTAAAGAGAGTAGATGATCCTTCTTTTGAACCGTTGGCAAATTTAATTCGGAAAACTGGTGATGAAGAGAAACCATTTTCAGCCCCTTTATTAAGTGGAAGGCCTCCGCTGACAATTGCAATGCCACCTACCACTTCGGGACGTTTAGTAAATGATCCATTCCAGAGAGGTTGGGGTGCACCAAGTTCACCAAGTACTGCACAATTATTCTTGGATCAGCAACGATTTAATCCGTTTGGAGGCACAACATCAGTTCCCACTACTCCATTTGATCGATACCAATTTGGGAGTGTATTTGGTAATAGAACTAGTGAGATTAGCAATGGATGGAATGATTTGAATACCGCTACTACTAATAGTAATAATAATAGTACATGGCCTACCTCAGAAACCTTTACTCCAACCACGGGGAATTTATCTCCTCGATTGCAAAATCCCAGTTCACCTTTATTTAGTAGCACTAGTGCCTTTGGGATCCCGCAGACTCATAATTACATGGAACATCAACGCGCACTTAACTCGCAAATCGAACGTCAACAACAACAATATTATTCATTAATGCAGCAGAGACAACAACAGCAGCAACAGCAGCAGCAGCAGCAACAGCAGCAGCAACAACAGCAGCAGCAACACCAACAGCAGCAGCATCAACAACAGCAGCAGCAACATAATATATTTCCTGAGACATTATTTCATCAAGGATTCGGTGCTATCTCTGGTCCAATTTCAGCCCCAATATCTAATACACCAACTGCTCTTATCGACGTTATATCACGTGCTGCTGCTGCTCCATGGAATGCTACAAGTGAACAGCAAACACCTTCTTCTCCATGGAATCCGATCGTTACTCCGAACGTAGCCCCTACTCCTTCACGAGTATCAACAACACAACATGAAGAAGTTGGTTATTTTGGTACGAGAAAAGATCTCAATTTTGGGCTTAATACTCAACCAATTCAATTTGAATCGTCGTCTCCACTTCATCAGTCCAACGAAACACCACAATTCGAAACCAGTGGAGCACAAACGCAAGAATCTGAACTGGAGATCAAGGTAAATAACACTGCTGAAGCAATTGCAAAGGTTGTTCTTGCTGACGAAGAACCCAGCACAAATAAACATATTAAAGAGCAAACAGTGGAAGAAAAGAAACAATCTGCTGATGAGCCAACTATTACGACTAAAGTTAATGTTGTACAAGAAACTCCGATAACTTCTAAAAAGGAAGAATCCTCTAATAAATCCCGACCCTCTTTGCGAGAAATTCAGGCTGATGAAGAAAGAAAAAAACAACAGGAAGAGAGAGAAAAAGTAATAAGCAATAACATTGCTGCCGCTGCCGCTGCTGCTAATACTACCTCGGGAACTCTTCCAAAATCCTCCCAGTCTCAAAAATCGGCCAATTTAGCATGGGGAGGTGTTATTCCCACTAGTACTTTATCTTCTCCATGGGCTACCAAGGATGATGAAAATGGATCTCACAAGGCTCCATCTCTTCGCGAAATTCAAGAAATGGAAGCTCGTAAAGCTGCAGAGCGAAAGGCTGTGGAACGAATTAATACCGCTAATTTTGTTGCTCAAAGTGCTGCCGTCTCCAACACTACAAAAGATGAAATTGCGGCGATCAACACTTCGTGGGGTATGATGTTACCCAACTCATCAACTGCAACTAATACCACAACCGCAGCATCAAATTCTTCATCACTTTCATCTTCACCGATTGTTACTGCTGCTCCAGCTTGGCATTCGAACAACGTTGGACCGAAGAAAACATTAAGGGAAATTCAGAAAGAGGAGGAAGAAGCAATGAAAAAACGTCATAGGATGAGAGAAATGCAACAACAAGCATCGTTGAATGCTGCTGCAGCAGGAAATCCTACTGTTTCGAGTGGTTTGGGAAAACGTTACGCAGACACTCTAGTCGCGGGTGGTGTCACTGTTGGTGGAGTGAAGGTTGCTTTTGATAAGATTATTATTATTGACAGTATCAAAAAATAAGGATGCTTAAATTCCGTTTTTCTATTTAAAAACTAGAAGCCTGCATTACCACCAGCAATTGGCTCAGCTTGGACTACTGTTGCCGCTGGTAAACCGGGTGCGGCCTCGCGTGTTAGTACTGGTACAAATCCATCATTTAATGTCAATTCGAATACAAATATTGCAGCTTCTAATGTATTAAAATTAGGTAATCTGTCTAAAGAATCTTCTTTTGCTTGGGATGTAGAGGCCATTAAAAATAACATTAGTGGATTACAAAATGCTCAAAGGTTAGTATTATTAGATTAAAAGATTAAAAGTTTACTTCCTGCAGTAATGTTTAAGATTATATTAATTCCATTAGAACACAAATCCAAACTAGTAAATCGAATGAATTATCTAAAAATTCGACTCGAAGCACGGGCAAGTATTCGATCGAGTATGAAATCTTTTGTTGACAGTAGCAATTTTTTAATTTTGTGTTCAATTATAGATCAAAATGCTCCTCGCCCTCCTTCCGAAGAATTCATGAAATGGTGTCGTAACATATTGCGTCCCTTGAATAATAACATTAACGGTGTGTGTGTATTAGCGATAGTTTAAAATTATTCAGGATAAATAACTAATTTTCCTTTAAATAGTCGACGATTTTATCCAAATGCTCTTCACCTTTCCATTGGACCCGCCACCGAACACCCTCGAGATTATCCAAGAATCTGTCTATGAATATTCGACCAATTTGGATGGACGTCGTTTCGCCGACGAGTTTGTAAAAAGACGAAAAGCTGATGCTGCTGGTATTTCAATGAGTAGTTATTCGAGTTATCACGGAGAAGGAAAATTAGGAAAAGATGTGGGAACGAATAATTCTGTTGTTGGTGTAAAAGAGGACACAAGTAGTAGCACAAATGCCTTTAAAGTTGTGACTGCAAAAAAGGGCAAAAAGAAACATTAATCAGACTATTTGCCACGCCTCGTTTATTCATGTTTAATTAAATTTCATGCCTTGCTTGTTTAAAGTATCGGTTTTAAGAATAGTTGATATCATGGTAACCAAGAAATAAAAAATAATAGTGAATTGAACTCAAAAAATATATATATATTTTTTACTAAACAAGTTGTAGTAATATAATAAATGTATAGATTCTATTAATTTTTACAAAAAAAAAAACGGGAATACATAACGTTAATATTAAATTATTCAGGCCCAACCAAATTCTGATGTAAATGTGCGGCATAATTTGAAGAAACCTTGCGTTCCGTGCTAATAAATCGTTGACCACTCGCGACGACATTCAAATCAACCAACGGTAATAAATAATGAGCAAGTGTCGTATTATCAGAGGGATTTTGAATCGAGTCGATTGGTTTCAACTGGTCATTGAAATCACTAAGAACAAAAACACACGGGAATGCTGAGAAAATCTCTTTGAATGCTTCCCGTGGATGTGATAAATCCGTAGCAATATAAATAATAGGCATGTCATTTTGTGTAGGTTCAACTTTTGATTGACAATCAGCTACAAGACCAGATGCTTGAATACCCCGACTAACAGCAAAGCTACGTCGCTCAATTGGTGTTTCGGAAATATTTTGATTTTCCTCAGTGTCATCCAAACTATCATAAAGATCTTTGTTTCCTGCGTCTTTGGTTGCTTCCTCGTCTAATTTGATATCAGATTTCAATTCTGGAGCATATTCATCGATCAGTTGTTTTGTGATATTTTTTATCGTGGAAGTGGTGACGTTATCAAAAGTTTTATCATCTCCTATTCTCGCATAAACACCTACAAAACTCGCCAATCCACCCAATTCATCCACTATCTTCTCCACTACTCCTAGCATTATTGGATTGCCAATAATCATATGCTTTCGAACTTGGTTAAAGAAATCTTTATTTTCCGATAGCTCCGCGGCAATTCTCTTCGAGCTAAAAATACTCCCAAAACACAAAAGTTTCTCCCGTCGTAATTTAAGATCAGAAAGGAACAATTTATTTTGAAAATGCTGATTTAAATTGGCATCGGGATTATCAACAACTTGAAAGTCGTATAGTTTCTCATCCGATTGAACATACACTTGTTTCGTATCTGTTACGTTAACCAGGTGAAACAGAGCGGATTGGTTGAAATCGCTTCGATGCACTGTACGAATATTATCTTTGGTAAAAGAAAGATCCATCACTAGATCCCATTTCACCAATGTACGGAAACTTTTATTGTATTTCGTGTTGCAAGCTTCTTTTTTCTCGGCAATAGTTTCATTACTACAATCAGGCAAAACTTCCTTGCCTATTAGACTTAATCTATTAGCAAGTAAAGAAAATGTTTGATATGGGATTTTAGCACCGAAGATAAGGGGCGGAATCACCAATGTTCTGTTTGTCGCCCACGCGAGAAATATCGCATTCTCGAGCGAAATGCGTTGGTAGTGAAACCCACTATGTGGTAAATATGTCAAAAACTTCTCTTGGTCTGTCTCTTCTTCGATACTCGAGTAGTTTACGTTTGGGCCCGAGTATATAGTCAAGTCATCGATGCTTGCGGTGTCGTTGCCCGCACTTTTGTCGAGTATTGTGTCTACGTATCCGGTAACTGGTTCATAGCTATATGATAGTAGAAAGAAGAGGCCTAGTGATGCCAAGATTATTAAAGGAAAGAGAATTTTTGGTCTTGGAATAGCGAAAAATAGACAATGCATTTTTTTGCGGTGAAAAACGTAAGTAATCAATATCCGAAAATAAGCTTTCTGGGGCATTCAAGTCTGAATTACATGTCACATGATAAAAGACGTTAGAAATCTTCCCACGAAAAGTTTCATTCCCATGTGATGTAAAAGATTATTATTGCTAAAGATATTATTAACTTTCGAGTGATCAATGATAGTAATGTTAGATATGTAAATTGCATTCCCGACATTTTTTATTAGTGCTTCAAGCATTTTATTTCATTGTAAATACCCATAATACAAAATGTATCAATTTATTTCTTATGAAATGAATTTTATCGAGTTTATTGGTATAATGATAGCAATATTTTCGAAGTTTTTGACATTTTCGATTTTTCCGTAAACTTAATTTTAGTGAAAACTAATTTCTTTTTTTCCATTTATTAGATCTTTTCTACTCCTACCAATATATTCAAAATAAAAATACGAAGATTATTTTTTCGAATAAACAATTTTTATTCGACTAAATGTATTCATACTTTGATATCATTATCTTGCCACTCAATCCAAGAATTCAGTTCATAGCTGGAAGCGACGCTGTTTAAGAATGCTGCCTTTAATTTAACAATTCTCTCAAGATCAGTATCTCTATACCACGGTAGCTGCCATCGAGGCCGTTTCAGCGACTCCACAGTATAAACTAATGATTCCACGTCATCCCACGCCTCATAATTATGTCCCTCCAATGCACGAATGGATCCATACACATTATCTGCTCCTCTCCACCGTCTTTGTTCGCGACTGCCCGCAAGACCAAAATCTATCAGCCTGTAGTTTCCCTCATAAAGTATTATATTAGTAGGTCGAATGTCTCCGTGCACGATCCCCGTTTCGTGAAGTTGTTTTAGGTCTGAAATACAATCCTTCCAAACTTTTTTTGCTTTCTCCTTGGATATTGGCCTTACATGATTAAATGATTTTCCGAGGGGTGTTAGGACGAGCGCAAATGCATCACCAATATATCCAGCTGCAATGACTTTTGGAACGCTGAGGGTACGTTTACTCAGTTCTTGAAGGATCTTTTGTTCATTCTTATGTTCATCGAACCTATACTTGCTCTGCGCTGTTTTAATAACAACATTTCCGCTTTCATTGCTCCACGCGGCATACACAAAATCAGGGACGTTGAAACAGATGACTTCTCTGACAAAGAAATCTTTCTCATCAATAATCACGTATCGTCCAGTCCAATGTCCACTAGGATTGAACTCGTCATCGCTCTTTTCTGCTGCCTTCATTGATTTTGCTTTCAATAATAAAAGACTATCACCAATAATTCTGACCATATTCTTAAATGCGTCGGTCGGCTGACTGTTTTCCACTAATGCAAAAGGAGGACTGACTGTAAAGGTATGAAGTTCGTAGCTACGGCTTCTGACTGCCTTGATAAATATGATGTTCACGCTGTCTGTGACAAAACTTTCATACTCCATGACATCCTGATATCTAAACCGTATAACTGCCCATTCTTGTTGCTGACCCAAACCTGATTTTGCATGTGTATTGAGATTATCCAAATGAAAATCAGTCGTATTGTTCCTATTAACGATTATGTTCTTTTCGATTTCAATGGGTAAAGTCATTGTTTGCCAATTAAAGATGGCATAGTCATACTTCTTTAGACGATCAAGAACAAAGTCGGGGAAACGCCTCACGTCATCGCATAGAGGGTCTGGGCCCGGCGCGAATCTGTGCTTCGCATTCATTTTATCATTGTATAGAATTTTATTGACCTTGCAACTTTCCCAGAACTTGCCCATAAGCGTATCAAGGATTGTTCCGAGAAGCTTTCCAAAGTTGTCATGAAGCCTATCCTCTGCAGAATTCACATCAACAGCCCACTCCCAACCACAACTTTTTACCGCCTTCCATAAATTTGTATTGTAGTCACTATTCTGCTGAAAAGCAGAAGCATCCATTAATTGAGTGCGACCTAAGTTCTCTTGAAAAACCTGTGTGTTTGTGGTGGTTGTAGGAAATGGCACATGAATGGTACTTGCATGCAAGGCATCTTTTATTTGAGCTAAATCTTTTACAATTTCCGAAGAACCCACTGAAAAGGATGCGTTTGGACATAAATGTTATCCGAAAGGGCATCAAATATAGGGTGAAGAAAAAAAGCACAAGTTAATCAACACAAACAGTATACCAATCGTTCCCTAATATACGTGCAAAGAAGAAGCCGGCTTAACTTACCTTCCTGCGAACGTTGCTGCAGCAGGTTGTTCTTTTTGTGGAGCTCTGTTTCCTTTTTGTGGAGCTCTAGGAGTATGTTGTAGAGGGAGACGAGAATGTTGTCGGAGATATTATTTTCTTTTTTTTTATCTCCTCTATTTCTTTTTTTGTCTCTTCGATTTCGTTTCGAACAGATTTGAGCTGTTCGTTTATGAGTTGTTCGGACATTGTAGAGAAAAATAAATTTGGCTCCTGGTTGAGTAAATATAGGTTACTGATCACATGATAAGAATGCGCAAATCATAGACTATTGATATATAAATAAAAAAATAGGTAAAAAAGGTGAATTCGGATCTTTTTCTGGTCATTCGTGGATTCTTTCAACTCGCAATTAATTTGGCGTTTTCGGCGCTGTTTACTCTGTAGTCTCCGATCATTGCGACCTTTCTGGTGAATAATGTTATATTTCAAGTTGCTGTTGGGAGTGTTGGGTGGCGTTTTGGTCGGGAATAGACGATTTCTAACTGGAATTGTTAAGATTCTGGTGGAAATGTATGTTTCCACCATTTCTGGAACTGTGGGAACTGGAAGCGGCGTTTTGTAAGTCGTTTTTTCTTGTTCTCATGGTTCTGGTTTCCCTTTGTCGTCGGTTCTTTGGAACAAGAGGAAGTAATTTCGGGCATTGATCGCGGAATTTTGCCGATTCTTGATGATGGCAGCATTTTTTTGATCTTCTGTTGTTATTGTTATCAGAGGGGAATAGTTATCTCCAATGAGTCTGTTGTTTCCTGTCACACCGGTTTGGGCTCCTTTATTTGCCATTAGCAAATGCAGTTCCGTTTGGCTTTTTGTTGATTCCGAGAGAAATATTTGGCGTACCATTCGTTCCCATAAGTTACTTGATAGGAATAATTGCGTCGTTTTCTAGTAATGGATGGTGTTTGTAGATTTCCCTGGCGCGCACTGAATTTTGTTCATTGTTTGTTGTAATTCCGGTGTCAGTTACTTTTCTGTGGTGAGCTTGCTTCTGTTATCGAATTTTCTTTTCTTACCATCTTTTCGTTTTTATTCCAGTTTGTTGGTGGCGAATTCGTAGTGTAATAATACAAGAAATAGGACATGCAATACGTGATGGAAAACCATATTTTTTTTTCTCAACTATCTATAATGTGATTGCCGATTCACGGGAAAGGTTAAAAAAAACTACAACAGCAGCAAATCTGAAAGCTGCTAACTCATTTCATAATACTTTAGTTCATCTGAAGATGATACTGCTGAAGCAAGTAAATGGTGCGGATATCTTCACAGTCGAATAACAAGATTGTCTATTACTGTTAAGAATTTGACATATGCCGTCAACAAATGTGGCAAAGTATTTGCCTGGAATAATGATCCGCTTGAAGATACTTGTGGGATAACCATGATGAAATAAACTTGTTGGAATGTGATAAAAAAGGTATGCGAGTTTGTGAGCAAGAGAATTGGAAACCAAGTTAAAAAGATGTATGCCAAGTATATTGTTAAACAAACTTGACGAACTTGGTGAACTCAAGCTATGTTAAAAAAGGTGCGGATTAATCTAGCCTTCTTTTAGACTTGCTTATTAAAAAGAACTTTACATTTGCAGGCGCATTTACTAATCCATATAACATTACTTCCAGAGGAATTTATCTTTTCTGGGAATGATCATTGCTGTTTTTAATCGATTTTCCGCTCAGACATCGACTTGTCAATAGGCTGATTTGAGATCCAGGGATGAATAAATGTATGTATAATATCTTTTCTGTATGGAAAAAGGAATAATTTTCTTTATTTAACTTCTCTTGCTAGTTGATACACATTTTTTATTAATAAATTGTTCGAGTTCTTGTATCAAGCAGGTGTTATACAGATCTGTGTACAAATACTTGAAAGCTCGAACGTATCCAATAAAAAACTAGAATAAAAGTATTACGATAGAGAATATTGACGCTCAAAATCAAATGCCTCAATCATCTCCCCTGCTATATTATGACCGTTTTCATGGGCTCTTTTGTACCATTCTAAGGCCATGTCAGGATCTTTTTCAATTCCGAATCCGTATTGATAGCATTCAGCTAACTTAAACTGACCGTGTTTATCTCCTAATTCAGCAGATTTTAAGTACATTTCAAATGCCTTGTATTCATTTTCTACTGTTCCAGTTCCATAAAAGTAGCATTTTGCAAGATGATTGTAAGCTGAAATTTTGCCAGATTCCGCCGA
>CAJVPL010000999.1:0-17602 GCA_910591945.1 Ambispora gerdemannii | reverse complement strand
TTAAAATCTGCCGTGAACACAGTCGCTGTTAACCATTTCTAAATATTCTCATACGTAAGAACTAGAAACGGTAGCAGTATAATTTAACATAATTTTGAATTTTAGTATGACTTTGAATTTTGATATGATTTTGAATTTTGACATAACTTTGAATTTTGACATAACTTTGAATTTTGATATAACTTTGAATTTTGACATAACTTTGAATTTTGACATTTCGACAATTAAATTTTATTTGTTGAAATAGTATTTAATAATTTCAACTTGACAGATTGCTGAAACTCCTGAATTTCGACAAGCATTTTTAATTGAGATTGAGTAACTATAAAATTACTGTCATCAGACATTGGTTGAACATACACATTATGATAATACCTATCAGGAGCCTGATTATGACAGTAAATAAAAGAAATAAAAAGGAACAAGATAAGACAAAAGTTAAAATCAGAATATAATCTTCTTAATTTATTTCAAATCAATTCTCATGTTATATATATAGTGAATTTGAGTTATGCTGATCCATATATTATTTATATATATATATTATAAAGTAAAATTAATAAAAGTAAAGATCTATAACATGTTGGAACATGATAACTATTATATAAAATTTATATATCATTAATTAAATTAATATAATGAAAGATTAAAATAAAGTACTAATAAGATTTAGAATATAAATTAATGTGAAATTATTATGAATTAATTGATTAAATAAATGATAATGGAATTTAAATAAAAATAATGTGATAAAAATGAAAAATAATTAGATAAAATATTAATTATTGTTATTGAATAATAATAGAAGAAAATTATAAGATATAAAAAAGAAAAATAAAATAGTAGAAAAGATATTATTGTACTTTTGAGATTAAATATATATTAAAAAAATATAAAAGATAGAATAGTAATAATATTTTAATTAATAAATTAAATAATTAGTTAAAATCTCTTTCAAGTAAAATTTAAATTATATAAAAATAATAATAATATATTTATTAATAAAAAATTATTAAATATAATCTAAAATATATTATTATAATTATATTATAAATTATTAATTTATATTTGTAATATTTTATAAAATTATAAAAATTATATAATGAACTTAAAATATTTTTAATTATTATATATTATATTATTTTTTTATTTTTATTTTTTTATTTTGTATTACTTTTAGTTTTATATTTTTATAATTTATATTATTTATTTATTCTAATAAATATATTTAATTAATTATAAATTTTTAATAATATATTTTTATTTTATTTTTCTACTTTTTATATTTAGTAAATTAAAATTTTATTTTTAGTTAACATATTTATCTTTTATATTTTTTTCTTATTTTTAATATTATATTAGTATTTGCATAAAATATATAAATACAAGTTGTAATTAAGTCTTGATTTAACATATTAAAACTTGAAAATAAATAATAAAATAAAACAAATAACTTTTAATACTTAAATAATTCATTTTTATTTTATATAAAAGTTTTTAATTTTACTAATAAATATTTTTTATTTTTATATCAAAACAAAGATAATAAATTATATTTTAATATATATTTTTTCTGAATTTTTTAGATTTTTATAATTAAACTATAAAATTAATGAATTAATTACAAAAAATTTTGCAATTAAAATAACTTTGACAAAAAAAATTTAAAAATTTAGAAAAAATATTTGTTAAAATATAATTTATAATCTTTATTTTAATGTAAAAATAATAAATATTTATTAATAAAATTGAAAACTTTTTTATAAGACAAAAATTTTAATTTTTATTATATTTTATAAATAAACTTGCAAATATAATTTTATATTTTTGTTAGTTATTATATAAAACAAAAATAGTTTTTAATTATTATAATATAATTAATTATAATTTTTTAATATTGTTATAATCAATATAAAAAGTAATGATGAATATATTTTTCATCAATAATTTAATAAAAAATTACTTAAATATTATAAATATTTGGTAGTATATTCTTTAAAATAATAAAAACAAAATTTTTTAAGATTATAAAGCGTATTAATATAATAATATTTTGTAAAATCACATGCTAAAAATAGTAAACTAGAGAATTATCCTGATTAAAGTATTATAAAAATTATTTAAAAATATCTTTTATAGTTCTTTAATTAGAGTAGTTTCTGGATTTGTCATCTTTAACATGTGATTTCGCAAACTATTGCTATATTATATGCTTTATATTCTTAGAAAATTTTATTTTTATTATTCTAAAGAATATAATACCAAATATTTATAATATTTAAGTAATTTTTTGTTAAAATATTGATGAATTTCAACAAAAAACATGATTTTTATTACTTTTTGTGTTAATTATAAGTTAATAATATTTATTAATTATATTTTAAAAAATAAAGTAAAATATTATTTTAAGTAAAAGAATATCAAATATCAAATAATTTTTATTTATTAGAAAAATATATTATTTATTTTTTATTTAATTAAATAAGCTATAATATATTATAATTTTATAAAAACTTGATAATTAATAATAATCTTATTTTTTAAGAATATCTAATTTTAATATTTTTTTGATATAAAATTAAGTATTTTAATTAATTAAAAAATCTTATTTAAAAATAAAAAAAGATATTTTATTAAAATAATATTACTTAATATATATTAGTATTTTTAATATTTTTATACTAATTATATAACATATTTTTTATATAATTAAGTTAAATAAGAAAGATAATATAATAATTAAAAAATAAATAATATTTATTTATTTTTATAAATAGTTAAAATAAATTCAAAAATTTTCTTTTACAAAAATAAATATAATTATAATTTTAATAATAATTTATAAATAAATAATTTTTATTAATTTAATTAAATATAATTTTATAGTAATATTAAAAGATTATATAATAAAAAATATAACTTTATAACAATATTAAAAAGTATATATATAAAATAAATATTATTTAACTAATTAAAAAATAATATTAAATATTAAAAAAATTTATTTAATAACTTAATTATTTTTTTATAATAGTGTAAATATTATTTTATATTATAGAATTGCTATTATTGCTTGTCAAATTACTAAGTTTACTTATTATTATTATTAATTTTACTTGTTAATATTATTAGTTTTCTTATTATTATTACTATTTTCTAATAATAATAATAAAAATTTTACTAATTTCAAAATAATTAAGAATTTTATGAAAATATTTTATTTCTATTTACTTTTCACTTTGTATATAGCAAATTATTTTTATAAAAATATATAAATAATAATATATTAGAACTTGAAAAATAATAATATAATAAATAAAAATTTTTTATTTTTTAATATTTTATTTTTTACTTTTAATTATATATTTTAAAACTTATATACAAGTAGTTTTAAATTATACTAAACTTATCAAATATTATTAAAATTATTAAATAAATATTTTTTTTATTAATTAGTTATTTGAACTTTGATATTTGATATTTTTATTATTTTATTATATTTTTACTTGTTAAAAATATAATATTTCTTATTTATAAAAGAACAAAATAAAAGATTTTTTGTTATTTTAATATTATTAATTATATCTTTTTTATTTTATAATATTCCTTTTTATTTTAAAATTTTATTCTTTTATATTTCTTTTATATTTTTATCTTTTTTTAAATTATAACAATTTTAATATAATTAATATAAAACTTAAATATTTTCTCTTTTAATATTATTTTTTTTGTTTAATTTTCTCTTTTAATTTTTGTTCAAGTTTGTAATCTAATTTGTTAATTAGTAAACAAATTTATAATAATATATATATTATAAATATTATTTAATAAAAATATAATAAAATATTATTTAATAATAATTATAATTATAATTATAATATAAACTGTTCAATAAAAATAAATATTAAAATCATGTTACTTTATTATAATAAATATTGTTATAAATTAATATTTTATATATATTTATATATTATTTTATATATTTTAATATTATTGAATTAATATATTAATTAAACTAATTTAAAAAATTCAACTTTTTATTTGGATTTCAGTTTTAATTTCTATTTGAATTTCAGCTTGAATTTTAGTTAAATTTCAATTCAAATTTCTATTTGAATTTCAATTTGAATTTCAATTCAAAATTTGATTCAATTTATATTTTTATTGGAAGTTGAAAATTATAATTTATCTATAAATATAATATATTTTAGCTTTAAAAAAGAAATTAAACAAAATTTTAATTCTTTTATTTCTTTATTTATTTGTTAGTTAGTAACTAGTTTTTATTTAATCAATAATCTTTTGTCTTAATTGTGAAGTTATCTTAGTTTGTTTCTTAATTATAAAGTTATATTTGTTATTTGAGCTTTTATCTTAATTATCTTAATTGCAAAAACATAATTAACTAAATTAATAAAGAAAATATTAATATTATTACTTATCTATAAACCAAATTGAAGTCATTAAATATAATTACTTTATTAACTTTGAAGATTTCTAAGCTTATTTTAGCTGTTCACAACATGAACATATGTTATCTACCTTTTAAAAATAATATCAACTCTCATACTTTGAATTATATATTATCTCTTTTATTTGACTTAATATTATGTGTCTCTCATACATTACATGTAAGAAACTAAAAACCATCTAAAATGATAACAATATATAATAAAAGTTTATATTGTAACAATATAAAATAAATTTAATATTTTGTAAAAATATATGAAATCCTAGTAATTATTGTAACGATTGATGCTAAAATCTGACTAATGCTGAAATTAGCGCATCTTATTGGCCGATCAATTTTTATTTTCTAATTTCATTGGTCAATTTCAAACTTCAGCATTAGCCGTAACAATTATTGTATTGACTTATTATTTTATTATTGAAAAAATATTAGTTTAAGAAGCTTTGTTATTATAAAATTATATAAATACTTATTACAATTTTGATGTTCAAATCACTAATATCAACACCACTACATTCAAAAGATACTCTAAACTATACCAATTTTTGTACTTGATAATGAAACATTTCCATTTACACACTTTCATTAGATAGATGCAATTCGATCAGGAAGGGTTACAGAATATTTATTTCAAGTACTATAATATTATTAAATATGTATATCTTCTATGTCTTTAGCATCTATAAAGTGACTACTAGATAATATGAAATTGTAATATACATTAAAGAGTGATGAAAACAAGCAAGAGTTTCTATTTAAAAATACACTGACCAAAAAAAATATATTTGATGATAAGATAATACTGTCATTTCATAAAAATAATTAGTTGAAAAAAATATGTGTATCTATTTTCTTTAGGTAACCAATTGTTCATCATCGCCTTTCTTTACGTAACTAGGAGTTCTGGTTGTTGGAGGTCTTAGTAATCCTGTACGTTCAGTAGGTGAACTAGTAGATATGGGTTGTCCATCACGACCAAGAAGCGATTCCGTATCGCCAACATAGAATGGACCATAACCGAGACGTTTGGCTCTAAAGTGCCAAACGATGCACATAACAAGCAAGATGCCTTGAAGACAGCCTGTGACTAAGAATACAATCCAAGAAGTCCAATTTGTTCCGGGTCTGACAGCCAACGAGTAGACAAATAAGAAAGATCCTGGTGTTTGCATAAGCATCATTGGAATGCTAAGAGCTCCAACGGTCTATTCATTGATTAATTCGTTCATTGTTCATTACTCAATTAATTAATTAATACTATTTAAAGAGTAATTGTAAAATTATTAATTGAAAAGAGAGAGGGTTTAAATACCTTTCTTCGCCAAGTTCTCCAAATTTGTGGCAAGTATTGAACGGAAGCCAATAACATTGACGCGACACCCAAGAAATCAGCCCAATATTCTGCTGCCTGCGAACTTCCATTGTAGAAATTCAACAGATATATCGAAATAGCACTCACAAACAAGAAATGCGTGGTTACTGTAATGGCAACGCCAAGAGAAATTCGCCATTCGAGTGATCGAGTTGATGGTGGATTTCCGTAATGTAAATGTGGGATGTACGGTGTGAGTTTACGATGTTCCGGGAAATAAGCAAGGAAGAGAATGAATCTGTACAAATTGAACATTTTCGGGTCAAAGACAATCTTAAAAATATTCTTTCATTATTTCTCCATTATTTAATTTCTTCCAGTACAAAATCGACAGCATCGTCGATAAATAACCAAAAAGGATACACTATTGTAAACATCAACCATTGTAATCCGATCTGAAATACCCCGAGTGTATTCTTAAAACATTCACCACTGCTCTAATTAATTATAAGAAACCGATGTCACAAGTTAAACATAATGTAAATGATAGACAAGACCAAACTTCATTATTATACTTACAACATATGCGCAACACTCTACTATTCTATATTGCAAGATAATCATATTATATAAACTTGAAGTACCCGACAGTGTACCAAGTAACAAAAACCACGGACTCAATCCTTCGCTGCTTTTAATTCGGATAATTCGATAATGCTTATTTATAGAATTAAATAAAATTTATTAGCTTAAACTTAACACGAGTCTCCCCCTCCCCCTTTCCTTTTCCTTTTCCTTTTCCACTGTTATAAAGAAAAGAAAAAAATATCAAACCTGTGGTAGGTAACTAACTAACAAACCACATGCGATAAAAACACCTATGGCAACATCGATGTCTTTGTGCTCGATAATACATTGTTCTGGAGTCTCTGATAATTCTTGTATCGAAAAACCTCCCATATTTATTTAGTTATTTTTATTCTAGATCAATAAAAAGTATTTTACAGAGTAATACTGTTGGTTTTAATAAGGTCAAGAATTGAATTGAAGAAGCGTGTATTTGTAGTTTTCATACCAATATCAGAACGTCCGAGTTACACTGCTTTTGTTTTTTTTTGGGTGAAAGGGCGAGAGATATCGATATCGATATCGATATCGATGATGATGATTAAAATGTAACACGACATTAGTAGATTCGTTAGTTAATAATGCAGGGCACAAAGAAACACATAAATGTGAGATTTTTATAAACGGAAAGGAATTTCTCTGGCGTAGCTTAAAAGTTTCAAAAAATCTTTGATCAGTCAATTACGCGCGACTTTCCCCGATCATAAAAAGCTTTTGTATCCCCGCTGCGATTCCATAAAAAGAGCAAACATTCGATTTTCCTTTTTCCGCCAAGATTTGCGTAGATTTACAAATTTATTTTAATGCTGGTCAAAATTATGATTAACTAGAACCTTTGTGGTTGATTTTACGCGTCATTAAAACTTGAATCGCGCTGTTTTCTTCGATTATTATTATGAAGAGCAAAAAAACGACAGCGAAACAGACTAAAAAATCCAAGTCAAAAACATCTGCTGCTATTGCTTCTTCTTCAAAATCAACAACAAATACAACTAATATTTCAAAATCACAAGAGGGAGAAAGAGGAGGAGGAAGAAATGCAAAAACTAAAGTCACAACAAAAGCGGCAACATATGATACGATAGTTCCTATTCCTATTGATACTCCCATAGTATCAAATAACAATAAAGGTAAAGATAGACGACGCTCCAGTTTCGACAAGAGGGGTAAAAGGTCCTCTTCCCTCACAGGAAAGCTTTGTATGTATATGAATGTGCATTATTGATTGGCCTCTTTTTTTCTCTATCTCTCTTTATTAAGTGTTTTCCTTGATTATGGAAAGTAAAATTACACGCTAATCTTGACGAACATGAATTCTATCGCCACGTTGACCCTCAATTACCTGGTCCCATAAAAATGAAAAATTTAATTGTGTGGTGTGGACAACGTGCTATCGAGAAACAGAAGTCACAAGAGAATTCGAGTGAAAAGCACATTCTTAGCATTGGTAACATTCTAAAATGAATTTAATTTAATATTTTTAAAAAAATTTTTTTTTGATTGTTTTGTTATTTCTGCAGCAAAAGTAGTTCAGGAAGAGATTCTTTCTAAATTGATGAACGGTAATATCAATATCTCGTGGTATCATAGAAAGGTCTGTTCTTGTTTACTTTTCTTGTGCGGTGTTATTGAACATTTTACATCCAATATCTATATTTGCAATATGATTATTATTATAGGATAAATATGCAAAAGAACCACCAAAGCAACAACATCCACGGAATATCCAAAATGAAAATAGACTAAAAGATTACGAAGAGACAATAGCAAAGTAATCCTTTTGAAACGTTTTTTTACTGGGACGCGATGACAATAAAATCTAATTTCTTTAAAAATTTAGTCTAAGAGCCGAGGATCAACTATGGACGAAGTTAGCACACACAGTGAATTCGTTACATGCATCTGTGGTTGATACCTGTGCGGCAACTCCGTCCGGAGAATCATTACACGCAATGGTACTCGACAATGCGGATACGCTAATATCGTCATCATTGTCTGAGGGAGAAAAAAAATATCTTGATCATCTTGGTTCTGAAGATTATATAGATTTAACTAAAGATGAGGATAATGAGCGTCCAATTATGGATAAATTTTGTAGTGAATTTAGAATCCAGGTATTTATTTAATGATATACACAGTGAAAGCCGATATATAGAATATCATGAAATCTTGTTTGGTATAGCGGATCACTATAATGATTATTGTTTATTTATTTATTTCTCTAATCTTTATTTTAAATGGGAAAATTTTAGATTGATGAATTTTACCAATTGCTTTATAAAGCTCATGTATTTGATGATGCAACGCAGGATTATTGTGAGGATGTACTGGTGAGGTTACGTAATACACTGAAAAAACGGGATGAAGGTGGTTTTGGTAGTATTAGTATTGGTAATGCTAGTATTGCTGCTAGTAGTATTAATCTTAATAATGGGGGTGGAACAAATCTCGAAATTAAGGACGTATTAAAGGCATTAGCTAATGCTTTTTGATATCATATTTATATTTAAATAAATATCTCAATCTATTCTCATGCAGAAAGGCTCTTCAACTCGACTCCAATGTATGGAGTTCGAGTTTTTAGGTAACAAATATCGAGGTTATGGCAATTCTTGCCGCCATCTTGCATCAATCGTAAACAAATTCATGCATTGATGACTCCATTGGTGAACACGTGCATGGACTTTTGAGCACAAAAAAATGTCGGATTTTTATTATACAATTAAGGTAAATAAATAAATAATTAGATATTGCTCAAACTAAGACTACTAGCAATTTCTAAATTAGATATTGCTCAAACAAATATTAGTCCAAATACTAAAGCAGATGCTCAAAAATTTATTAGTATGGTTATGTTTGTGTTTGTGTTTATGAAGAATTATCTAAGCTTTAAACTGTATGTAGGTGAAGAAGGTGATTTTGGTGGCTATGCGTGACTCTATATATGTAGCAATTAATAATTAGTTTTACTTAATATCATAAATCGAAAGAGCGCGTGAGAAATTAGAAATAAAAACTTTTAGCTTATTCTTGAGCATGGCGACAATGCAGATGGAGAGGAAAAATGAAAAGTTTTAGGGAGGGGGTGATTGGGTAATAATTAAAGATGAAATGATGTTCTGATGGAGAAAGAGATACACAATACAAGGGTGATTGTGTGAGATCGAGAAATAGAATGCGTTAACGGATTATACAATAAAAATATTAAAAAGAAAAGAAATCAAATAAACCAAACATACGTCTATATCTATCAAAAAATTCAAATGGTAGCATTATTATTTACATTATTTAATTATATAATTATATAATAAAAGTGTGAAAGGTTGGACGCAATATAATAATAATAATAATGAAGAATTGATAGTAGGAAAGAGACGACGATGATAATAACGAATCGACTATCTCACGAATATCCCAACGATTTTTTTTTGATAAAGATATAAAGAGGTGGAGGTATCATTACTAATAATGGTATTGTATTGATTACTTGATAATAGCAGTAATGGAGTAGTAGTTTGTCAATGTCATTGATCAAATTCAACTTAATCGCCTACTACTTTCATGATCCTCTTCACCCTTCATCGTTACTAAACGATGAAGATTGTCTTGCTCAACACGTGGTTCTATTCTTGATCGCTTTGAACGTTGTTCTCTATCAAGAATGATAGCACTGACGCGTGTCGATTTTGACATCGCCATCGGATCAGTGGAGTTTTGTAAAGTGGGAGCAGGAGCAATAATGACTGGTGATGATTCTGGTCGTGGACGTAATTGTGGTTGCGATTGTGGCTGTTGCTGGTGTTGCTGGTGTTGTTGTTGTTGTTGCTGTAATGCTGATAGCTGGCGTTTTCGCGTTAATTTTGCGAAATCTAGTTGATTGACCAATAAAGAAATTAATAAATACAGATCTATTTCAAGAATTAATTCGATGATGATGATACTTACGCAGTCCGCAAGCATTACACAATGTCCTCGCGCCATCTGGACCACGACGCCACTCTGGAGTCTCGGAAATATTACACGAATGACATCTCCCTGGAGGCGCGGCGCGCTTCTGAGAGTACAAAAACTAAATGAGTAATCACTCAACTAAAAAAAACATCAATCATGTTACTTACACTTCGTTTTCGGTATTTTGTCCGCGGAGATACGGTTATACTGGGTCGTTTATTCCTGATAATGTTATCCATTTTATCTACTTCAGTCTAATTATATAGAGAGTTGGTCAATACATATCCGTATCTATTAATTAAATTATGGATGATGATAGATTTTACCATTTCATCTGATCTATTATTATTATTACAAAGATCATTTTTCATACTGGTCAACACATTAACAACCTCACACGCTCTCGCCAACATTTCATTTATCGTTTTCTCGGAGGAAACAGAAAACTGAGATAACGACAATGTTGTTGATGACGACGAAGATGCATGATGCCAAGTGTTTGTTGAAAATGCACCACCAGACTTATTAGTATTAGATTCACCACAATATTGTGTTGCAAATTGTCCAATCACATTACAATGTTCTACCACCTATAAAAGTAATAATAATATTATTATTAGATATCAATGAAAATAATAAAAAATGCATATATATTTTTTACCTTATCAAGATCAGCATTTTTTTCAATAGGCCAAGATTGTTGTTGTTGCTCTTTATTGAATTGTGGCGGTGAGTAGTGATACTCGTATCTTTGTTGTGTTTGTTTGATTTCGTGTTGTGGTGGTTGTGGGATCTGCGTATCTTGCGGCTGTTGTGGCTGATCAAAAAATGGACCACCAGCCACATTATGTGGCATTTGTCTACTCCAAACAGATGGATATTGATTATTGCTGTCATTATTTATATGACTTCCTAAATATCGCAAAAAAAAAAAAAGAAAAAACGTTAACATTTCGGTTAATCTTGCACGAGGTTGATCAAGTTTTATTTTACCTGGTTGAATTGGTTTGGCTGATGATTGTCGTGGCGTTGATGGCTGATGATGTGTTGCAAAGTTTGGAAAAGGTGAAGATTGACGAACGTCGTTACTATTTTGTTGTAGATTTTCAACTATGGGTGGTAAACGAACATCATTATGAAGCGGTTGTGTAGGCAATGGCGGAGATTCACATCGGTTAAATGATGGTTGATGAGAATTTTCATTTCTTGATAAATATGGTTTTGGCGTTAACGCGTTATTAGGCGACGATCCGGAGGGTATTAGTATAGGGGATGGAATTTGACTAGATGATGAGGATGATGATGATAATGATGATGATGATGATGATGATGGAGGAGGAGGAGGAGGATGGAATGATGATTTATTATGATGGTGGTGATGGGGATGATGATTTGGAATTTGAATTTGAATTTGAATTTGATTTTGAATTTGAATTTGGTTTTGATTTTGATTTTGATTTTGATGATTGTTGTTATAGTGATGGTGATGATGATGAATCCCAGATAGTGGTGTAAAAGGTGGTAACATGATGGGAGGAAGAGATGGAGGTGGTGTCGGAGGAGTAATAGAAGGACTATTATTGTTACTGTTATTGTTACTGATAATATTTTTTGGATCATTTTCGCGTCTACATTTCATTAGAAATTATTGTTATTAATAGGGGAAATAAAAAGAACACGCGTCTACTGGAATACACGTAACGAAAAGAAAAAAAAACTCTTACTGTTGCAATTTAGATGGGTTAGATGTCATCGAAGTTTTTAAGTTATTTTTCGTTGTTGTTGTTGTTGCTGTTGCTGTTGCTGTTGTTGATGGTATCGACACAGTAGTTGACGACGTCTTTGAAGAGGAAGAACCATGAATTTCATAGCCCACGGAAGGATAGCACATTGAAGCCACGTCCATTCTTGTTTGCTGTTTGATTTTCAAAATCAAAAAAAAATCTTCAATTGTTTTATTATTTATTATAAAAAGTGAATTAATTATTAATTAATTATTAATTAACTAATTAGTAAAAAGAATGGACTCGAGGAGGAGGAAAGGCAAAAAAGAGTAAAAACTTATTTTAGTTGTTTAGTTTTCTTTAAGTGTCAAAAAGAGTAATAATATAACAAAGGGTGAAGAAACGACGACGACGCACACAAAAACAGAAAAACAACAAACTAACCAACTACTACAACAATAATAAGAAATTTTTTACGTTATTTAGTTATTTTATTAGAATAATAGTCGTAGGAAAGTCAAGAAAGTATTATGACAATTGCAATTTTGCAATTGCGACTGTTATTATAATAATTATAATAATTATAAATTAAAAAATAATAATTACAAAGTAAAAATAATAATAAATAAAGTAGAGTAAAAGTAACAAATAACAGGTTGTTAATAATAATAATAAGAATCACACAAGTAAGTAAATAATGGTGGAAATTATAATAAATTAATTTATATTATATATGAAATATAGGAATTATTAAAGTAGCGTGATGGAAATAAACTTTGTGTGTATATAAGACAGCGAAAAAAAATCGAGAAATATAATGTGATGTGATGTTAAAAGAAGCGAAAAAAAGAAGCATCAAAAATCAATCGAATGTGTGTGTTAATATAAAAAATATTTATCATGTATAATTAATACGTTAATGAAATTTACGAAACTTTTTGGCGATCAATTGATTTTCACGTCATTGTTGTATAAAAATTTATACAATATAATATATTTATTATAAATGCGCCGCATTGACATAATGTTTACCCGCCTATCAGCCTATCAATTCGAGTTAATAAGAAAAATCTTCAATTTAATTATAAATTAGATAATGCAATTCGTCAACTCTTTATTAATGCCGGACATGTGTACACGAAATGGCAATAAATTTAAAGGCCTAGACCTTTTTTTTGTTTCGTCATTTGGTTCTAGTTTTTTGTTCACTACATTTTGAATTATGATTCTCAATTTCTTGTTCTCTGGTCTATTTTTAAAATAGCAATCTGTTTTTGTTGTTACCTCCCAAATACCTTTGCACATCAACTCGCATACACACATGCATACATACAGCATCTCCTATATATGCTATTTGTCATACTGTCTCTATATCTTTATTTTTCTCGTTATCGTTATTTTTTCGAGATAAATCTTGTATTCTAAAACAGGAAACCAACAATGAAATAAGTGGGTGAACGCGAGATTTATTGGAGATTGAATGAGATTATTAATAATCGAAGATGATTACAACCACCACATCGACAACAACAACAACAACAATGATAAAAGCCAAGCAATTCATCGAAAAGTGTGATGTAAAATATTTTTTGATTATATTGATTCAAGGGATCGACATGTAATCGTGTACCACAAATAAAAGAAACGATGATGTGGTTGTGTGTGCGTGTGTGTATGTACGTCGGCGTAAAGAAAGTAATATAAAATAGAAAGGGAAAAATAGGACAGATGGATGTATACACGTGATTTTTTTATTTATAAGTAATCTCTATAGCCAAATTCACGCGAGTATCAATTATAACAAGGTGATTGTACAGCGTGAATCTATAGTTACAGGTGATCATAGAGTGATTATATAAATGCTAGCTAATTATGCTAAATAACAACATATTAATTCTTGCTGTTCAAAAAACATGATCAATAAATTGAAAATTTATATATTTATTTAGTAATTTTTATTGCTGATTCTTTATTGAATGATACATCTAGTTCTTATCTATAGTAGTGATATTAATATCTTTAAAAGATATTCCAACAATGAATAATTATTAATAACATTTTATTTATGCTTGTTTTCTTTGTCTAAACTTGTTTAAATCAAGTTTCATATTTGAATTTTGACAGAATTTTTTAAAATGAGCTTTAAATAACAAAAATATTATTTCAATATTGGTTTTTATATTAATAATAACAATAAAATAGATACTTTAAATACATTTTCAAATTTTATTATTTATATTAGTTTATAATATTTTAAAATTATATCATATAAAAAATATTTTTAAATAAAATGATATTATAATATAAGCAAATTTAAAATATGATTATTATGAAAATAATACAAAAATTCTGGTTAACTAGATGCATAATGCTTTAATTAAAAACTTATTTTTCATGATTAATTTTATTATTTGAAAACTGAAAATTAATCTAACAAGAATCATTTCTTTAATCTATTAGAATAGAGATTAAAAGCTAAATGTGATTATAGAGTTTACTAGTGAAAAAAGTCGGAAGATGTATTTATATTTTACTTTGCATGTATGCTAGATGATGCACTTTTGGGATTTTCCGTGCACAAGTCTTTCACTACGTCAAAATAAAACCCAGCCGGTCAGTATTACCAAACCGTCGCTAATGTTGAATTATTATTATTATTATTGCTACACGAAAATCATTAAAAATTCATTTGAGTGAGCATATATAATACAGATCACCATGTCAAATCTTGATTCCGTCGTTTTATAATACTAATAATAAGAGTACGCCGAGAAAAATGGAATTCCCGCACATCAAATTGCCAATTCCGTGTGCATGCATAAATATAATATTACACGCACACAATTATGACACCATCAATCCTTGTGTGAAACATGTGAACAAACACCATTCGTCAATACGACGATCGTATGATTCTCAGGGACCAATCGTAAACAAGGAATTTGAATTGAATCCTTCTGGAATATTCGTTATATAATATACATTTATAGATGAATAACGAGATTTATTGTTTGTTGTTGGCTTTATCATTAATTTAATCTGACAATTTTAGATTCTATCTGTTATTTGACAAAATAAGATCTGAAATATATATCCGATTAAAAAAGAAATGATGTAAAAAGCTATTATTCATTTAGATATTTTATGCAGTTTAAACGTAAATTTACTAACAATGTAATTTACTATTTTCAATCCAACCAGTTATTGTGACATCGTTAATATGACAAAACTACAATTATGCAGAATACAGAATAGCTCCTCTATCCCTGATGATGTCATCTTAACGGGGTGGACTGTATTTCAAATTGCACAAAAAATACCTTCATTAAATGAGCCTGTTCTTTTTAATTCATATCTTTGTAAAAGAAAAATTTTTATTGGACCCGAAAACTGAGTTATTTCGAATTACAATAATGAGTTGTTTATATGTAAGAGTGTGATTCGAAGAACAAAGTTAGATATAAAAAGCAAGACTTCTAACAATTACAATAACAAAAAAGTAGGATAGCTTAATTTTTTGGATACAGGAATATTAAGTATTTAGTGACATATTTCGCAAAAAACCGGAATATCTATTAAAAGTAATCGAACACTCACATATATTTAAAAAAAAATACAGAGAAAACTTCTAATATATGTATACAATAACACAATGTGCACATACATACGTAACACATTTCCCGTTTTAACCGCTTTAATTAAAATTTGCTATTTATCCTTATCTCACTTTTATACATCAGATAACACCAGATAATGAGCAAACATCCTTTCGTTTTAGTTTAGTTGTCACCACTTTTGTAGTATAGTCCCCTTTTATCCTGATTTTCTCTTCACATTTTTGTTCCTTTTTTAACAATGATAGTCAATTTTATACGTGTGTTGTATATATATAGTTTGAAAGTGGGAGAAACATGCCAAAACCAACGCATTCGAACGCGGGACATGGTAGAAAATTTAAAATGGAAACACATTCTTATAATGTACGTATGGCATATTAAATTACATAATAATTAAACAAAAGTTCTAGACCTTGAAACATGACATGTGCATATTCAACGATATCAAATTAACGAAATTTCCATAAAGCAGATAGAAAAAAAGTAAATATCTATTTGTAATTCAATTCTAAAGAAATGCTGAATTAAATGTATTATCATGTTACGACAGTAAAAAAAGCATATTTCCTGAGCTTTATCACTACGAAAATAATGCACGCTTGCACTAAATTAATTACTTAGATGTAGATGGTTATTCGCTTGTAAAGATAACGAGTAAGCGACGCTTATATACTCTATTTTGTACCGGTCCAAAACTTTAAATCGGTAAATTTTGATGAGAAGTACGCATTTACCAATACTTCGATTATTTTATACAGTAGCTTACAAAAGAAATGCACCACTCTCAAATTTTACTATCATTTATAATTTTTTTGGATTTAATCTAAAGAAAATTTTCTAATTGCAAAGTGTAAAATTTTTTATTAATTAAAAGATAGTAAAAATTTACACTTTGCAATTAGAAAATTTTCTTTAGATTAAATCCAAAAAATTATAAATGTTTTGTTTTGATAGTAAAGAAACTTTAAAAAAGTTTGGAATAATAACTATTACCAGTGAATTAATCAGAGTTTTTCTTAGAAACAGTAAAAGTGCATTTTTTTGTAAGTTATTATATGGAATTATTTAAATAGAAAGTTTAATTTTAGCCAAACAAAGAAAATTGTATTTTTTTGTATATTTTAATAGTTTTTTATCCAAAGAGATGAGAACAATCATTAAAAATTAAAATAATGAATAAATATAATACTATAAAAAGTTAATTTTTTTATTAATATAATAGTTTTTTCATATAATAATCAAATTTATTTATATTAAATTCTATAATATGTTAAAATTTTTGAAATACTTCAAATACAAATGATTATTTTACAAAATTTGAAAGATTATTTTTCAAAGCTTTTATTTGTGAACTTTAAATTAGAAATTAATTACAATATCAAATTTTAATATAATAAATACTAATATTTATCATGTTTCATTTTATATATTTGCAAATTTTATAAAGTTTTGAATATTAATTCTATCATACAAAAATATAAAAATATTTTAAACTTATAAAATAGAAAATTCACAATTATTATTATAATATAGATTTTAATAAATATTTTAATTAAATAATTATATTATTTATCTTATTGAACAATATTTTATTATATTTTATTAGTTAATATTAATATTGTTGTATAATGATCTTTCGTTATAATATTTTATTATTGAATTATAAATATCTCATATATTATTGGATAAAAATCATATTATGTAAAGCAAGCAAACAAGCGAATGAACAAGCGAACGAGTAAACAAATGAGTGAACGAATATTGAACCAATAGAATTTAAGTGATATAGCATATATGAATTCGTATAGCCTAGAAATTATATTTTGGATTTGTATAAAAGCAACATGTATCGTAGTTGTTAGAATTAGATATGAACAAGTCCTTTTAGATAGTAATTCCC
>CAJVPL010000998.1:0-17634 GCA_910591945.1 Ambispora gerdemannii | reverse complement strand
TATCAATACGGATTCGGAATTGAAAAAGATCCTGACATGGCTTTAAAATGGTACAAAAGAGCCCATGAAAACGGCCATAATATAGCAGGGGAGATGATTGAGACATTTGATTTTGAGCGTCAATATTCTCTATTGTAATACTTATATTCTAATTTTTTATTGGATACGTTTGAGCTTTCAAGTATTTGTACACGGATCTGTATAACACGTGCTTGATACAAGAACTCGAACAATTTATTAATAAAAAATGTATTAACTAGCAAGAGAAGTTAGATAAAGAAAATTGTTCCTTTTTCCATACAGAAAAAGATCTTATACATACATTTATTCATCCTTGGATCTCAAATCAGCCTATTGATAAGTTGATGTCTGAGCGGAAAATCAACTAAAAACAGTAATGATCATTCTCAGAAAAGATAAATACCTCTGGAAGGTATTGTTATATGGATTAATAAATGTACGTCAATTTCTACAAGTTCTTTTTAATAAGCAAGTCTAAAAGATGGCTTGACTAATCCGCACCTTTTTTTAACGTAGCTTTTGAGTTCACCAAGTTCGTCATGGTCAAGTTTTGTTTAACAATATATTTTGCATACATCTTTTTAACTTGGTTTCCAGTTCTTTTGCTCTCCAAGCTCGCATACCTTTTTTATCACATCCAACATGTCTTGTTCCATCATGATTATCCCACAAAAGATTACCTCAAGTATCTTCAGGCGGATCATTATTCAAGGCAAAATACTTTGCCAACATTTGTTGACGGCATATGTAAAATTTTTTAACAGTAATAGATAATCTTGTTGTTCAACTGTGAAGATATTCGCGTCATTTACTTGCTTCAGCAGTATCATCTTTATCTTCAGATGAACTAAAGTATTATGAATGAATTAGCGGCTGTTGTAGTTTTTTTAACCTTTCACGTTAGATAGTTGAGAAAAAATATGGTTTTCCATCACGTGTTGCATGTCATATTTCTTGTATATAGAAAAAGTGAATTTAAAAATCAAATATACCGATACAGATTGGCCATGATTTGAAAGACAGTCTAGAATGTAATTAGAAAATGCGACCGGAAATTGTAATCAGTAACAGAACATTGCAACGGCATCAACAAAACTTTAAACAAACTCACTAATAAATTTCAACAAACGACCAAAAGCAAGAAAATTGACGCAAATTTGAATATTATTACACTACGAATTCGCCATCAACAAACTGGAATAAAAAAAAAACGAAAAGAAGATGAAAGATGGTAAGAAGTCAAAAAAATTCGATAATAGAAGCAAGCTCAACACAGAACTGACACCGGGATTACAACAATGAGCAAAATTCAGAAAACAACGCAATTATTCCTATCAAGCTGCGCATTTCTCGGAATCAACAAAAAGCCAAACGGAACTGCACTCTGATAACAATAACAACAGATCAAAAAAATGCTGCCATCAACAAGAATCGGCAAAATTCCGCCATCAAAGGAAACTAGAACCATGAGAACAAGAAAAAACGAATTACAAGATGCTGCTTCCAGTTCCCACAGTTCTAGAAATGGTGAAAACATACATTTTCACCGGAATCTTAATAATTCCAGTTAGAAATCGTCTATTACCACCCAATACTCCCAACAGCAACTTGAAATAGAACATTGTTCACCAGAAAGGTCGCAATGATCGCCAAATTAATTGCGAGTTGAAAGAATCCACGAATGACCAGAAAAAGATCCGGTAGTTCACAATAGAACCACCGTAAAATAATCAAACTGGAAATACGGACTAAAAACGTGCAGAACACAAAACAATGTGAATTAGTTGAATTCGCATTGATAATAGAGCACCAGAAAAGTGGCGAAATCTATGAAAGTTAGAATTAGAAACTGGTGACTCATAGAACTCTTCCCAAAAACTTCTAGCATGAACTAGTGGCAAAAAAATTTCCAGATCCCATGATCTCCGATCCCGATGCCGACCATCCGATATACCTTTAAAATTATGCACCAATCAAATCGCAAGATCAACGTACAACGCAAAAATTCAAACAATGCTTGTTTTTGAAAAATAGCTTGTATCTTAAAACTTTGTCTATGAAACTATCTTTGTGCTTTAATGAAAAATGTTCCTTGCAAAATTTTACTATACTTTGTAACCCTAACCGAAATTCTATTTAATATTATACATTATAATTTAAGGGGTATATCGGATGGTCAGCATCGGGATCGGAGATCACGGGATCTGGGAATTTTTTTGCCACCACTTTTCTATCTAGCATGAATCTGTGCTCGGTTCGCGATCACATGATAACAAACTAATAAGAATGCGCATCATTATTGGTTTGTCATGTGCATGTGATCAGGAACATGAATTACACCAACATAGCGGGCTTTCTTTGTGATTGGCTAATTTTTTAATTTTGCTAAAATTCTATTGGTTGATAAAATAGCATACTTTCTTAATGATAAAGATCATTAATAATTTTTTAGCATTAACAATTACATGTAGCTTTTCTTTGCCAATTTAAATGTTTAATATCTGATATAGTCACTTTATACAGAAACGCCATTCTTTTCATAATCACAAATCATCTTCTCCCACCAGGTCACATAATATTTTGTCTTCTCACCAACAGGACAACATCTATGAAATAAAATATACATAACGATAAAGTAAAAGGGGTATTGTGGCGGAGTAACGATATCTCGATAACTAGCGATTCCGATCGCTAGTTATCGAGATATCGCACTGAACGTCATAATATGTCAGATTTTCGCCAATTTAAAGGCAATATCTCGATGTGAATTGGCGAAGATCTAATATACGGGCGAAGATTTAACATACGGTGATTTTCAAGGCGATATCTCGATATCCAGTGATCGGAATCACATGAAATTACTACCATTTGATTCGTCATGTCTAAACGAATCAAATGGTGGTATTTTCATGTGATCCCGATAGCTAGTTATCGAGGTATTGCATATTTTCTTTACTTCGCCAAAATACCCCCCCCCCCCCTGCACAATTTTCATCAGGATCCAGTCAATAACGAACTATCAATGGTCAACCGTAGATACGTATGTATTTTAGATATTCAGTGTAATCAGTGTTTAAAATTGACCTGCGCAGTCTGCGCACCGCAGATTGGAGGCTGGTTGCGCAGATAAAAAAATTCATATTTTAATCTTAAATTCAATGAAGCATTGATATTATCATGCGCCTATTGAGAAAATTTTGCGCATAGATTATTTTGAACGTATGCGGGCGCGCAGATTAATTTTTAAATGAATTTTAAACACTGAGTGTAATCATTCAATAACACCAGATAAAAACGACAATAATAATAAGACCTCGAGAACTTTTTATTTTGTGTTATATATCGTTATCACTCCTTTTCTTTTTCTATACTACATATATATTTAAGGATTTTTTGATTCATCCAACTATCCTCGATAATCATCATCATCGTCCTCGTCATCGCCTTCATCTAAATTGTATTCATCGTCATCGTCCTCATTTGAATCGGTATAATCAATGTACTTTTTAGGTTGAGTACGTTGACGAAGATTCTTTCGAGCTGACGAGACATGATCCGTGTCTTTATTTCCATTGTCGGTTGTTTCTTCGTTGGCCTCCTCGTCTTCTTCATCGGAGATGACAATTGTTCGACGTGAACTATTTTTCCGTGCGGGTTTTTTTAATGTAAAGTCGTCATCATCAGATTCTTCTTTTAGATTCTTTTTCGTAGTACGTGTTTTATTTTTTGGAGGATCCATGGTTTGCTCCTTTCCTTTGCGTGATGCTTTAGGGGCTGGTTCTGGCAGCAGTTCCACAGCCTTTTCTTTCCCTTTCTTACCAGTCGTAGTACTAGTAGTAGGAGCAGGAGTAACGCTATCGAAATCATAATCAAAATCAAAGTTTGATGGCTTTGTTTCTTCAGATGCTGTTGTTGACTTTGAATCATTTGGTTTTTCGAAGTATGAATCGATGCTCTTCTGCAATCAAGAAAGTAGATGAATGGTTAGTTATATTGCAAAATTATCGAGATTAAATACTGAAAATTTTTTCATTTTACTGAAAAATGCCAATTATTAAAAATTTTCAATATCAAAATATATTAATGTAAACTTCGAATTTTTTTAGCTAATATCAAAAATGGAATTTAACAATGCTATATCACATACTTGATTCGTTGCGGGTTTTGTAGTGGTAGTAGTTTTAGAGGATGAAGCCTTTGTTTTTCGGTTTTTAGCTTTCGAGTTCGAGTTGGATATTAAAGGCTCGGATTTGACTTCTGCTTCTTTTTCCTCGACAAATTTCTAATACCGAATCAAATGTTAGTAATAGATGTTTTCTATTTTGTACTAAGGCAAAATAAAATAACTCACATCCCACTCGATCAAGAATGCCTCCAAATCGTTATTCCACAAATCTTTAGCAGAAAGCCCTTGAAGAGCGTTCAGCTCATCATTCTTTTGATTACGCTCGTCCTCAAGTTTTTTCGCCTAAATAAAGATCAAAAAATTTACCATAAAAATTTCCCAAATAACAAATAAAATTCAAAGAACGAGAACGACAACTACTTGCCCTCTCATATGTGATACTTCGAATAGGCATAGTTAACAGGTAATCGTAGCCGTGACCGTTATTATTCTCTTCTTCGTTTTCTTCATCGTTTTTTTGAGTGGTGTCGAATCGCTTAAATTTGTGCTCTTCTAGTAATGCGACCACCACTGCGTGCTTTTTATTTTTGATTTCAAGCTGTTCGTTGATTATCATATTGACGAAACGATACTTGTTCTCCAGTCGAGCACATTGTTCTTCAAGATCTCTGATCAAGTATTCCTATATAACAAACTATGATTAGATTATAGAAAGAAGTTAATCGAACGAAAATAAAAAGCAAAGAAACTTGCCTTCCGCTTATAATAATATTCTAATCGAAGATCATAGAACTGTTGTAATATCTCTTCGGCAGAGTTGTACTTTCGTAAACGGCCCTCCGGATCAAAGCACACCATGTTCGAGGTAGTTATTGATTTAATGAGCTTGAATGTATTCTCGAGACCTTCTGCCTCGGCTTTTTGCATATTCTCAGGTAGAAAAGTCACGATGATGCGCACAGTCTCACTACTATGGTAGCTTTTGTAATCCTATATATTAATTTCGGTAAAAAAAGCATATCTGGCTAGCAATAGTAAGGCATTTGATTAAAAAATAATGTAAACAGAGCTTACTCTGATGAGCCCATCATCACACATCTTACTCAAACTCTCTTTAAAACTTGTAGTCCAAACACCAATCGGTAATTCCAGTATCTCGACCGTTGTGTCGTCGATTTTGTTGATGATACCATGAACTTTGTATCTTGTTTCGTTTTCTTTCACGATTTCACCCTAAATGAAGAATACAATTTTTTTATGACAATGGTTAGAACTCTACAAGACTATATATATGATAGGAAAATTGGGATTAGAATCTCACCTTGAATCCACGATACCACGGGTGCATTGGAACCATCTCTTCTTTATTCATTAATCTTCTAATATTATCAACTATATCTCGAGGATTATGATTGGGGATGTCGGAACTCCATCCTGTAATTTATTAATTGAAAATCAATTATTTTGAATGTATGTCTAAATCTTGTTTTCAAATACAAGAAACGAAACGCAAACGTACCTGTTCCGATACCACTGCAACCATTAACAAGAACCATTGGCAAAATAGGAATATACCTGTTGTCAAAGTAACATTTTAAATGGTATTAGATGATTACCCCCAATCGATAATTTTTAAAGTTACAAAAGAAACTAACCATTCGGGTTCAATGTTTTGTCCATCATCGTTCAAATATTTTACGAGATTATTATCGGTAGGATGGAACAGAATCTTAAGTAATTTCGAAGGTTGTGTGAAAATATAACGAGCCTGCGCTGCATCTTTACCGCCCTAATGTTTCAACATCGGAATCATTATTGAATTATTAACAAACACAATCGAACATGTAAACTTCACCTAACAATAATCATTTGATCTTACCATAAGTCTCGAGCCAAAAGCACCCTTTGGTAATAATAAATTGAGGTTATTAGATCCGACAAAATCCTGGGCCAAATTAACTATCGTTGAGACAAGACTTATCTCGCCGTGATGATATGCGGAATGTTCAGCTACGTAACCGGCTAATTGTGCGACCTTGAGCATTTCAAAATATTTTAATTGGGCTCAGGTAATCATCAAGAAACATTAAAAGGACATGTACCTTAATTTCGCCTTTGAGATTTCTCTTAAAACAACCGTACAAAACTTTGCGCTGACCAGGCTTTAAACCATCAACAACGGAGGGAATCGACCGAATATTATCAGCCATACTATAGAGAATTAATTCTTGATTCACGAAATTCTCGATCGAAATCGTGTCGTTGCTATGATCGATGTAAGTTCCAGGCTGACAAAGGATTTTCATATACCATTAATTAATAAGGTCGTTCAAGAAATAAAAAACGCAGAGTTTATTTACCCTAAATTGACTCAGCCATTCTTTACGTGCATCCGCTTTTTTCTTGTTGAAAGCCATATCCATCAAATTTCTTTCTCGATCTTGAATAGGTTCAAACGGCTTTCGATGACGCTCCAAATCCCCAAAGTAGGTTTGTGCATCTTGTTTCGTGTTTGTTCCCAACCCCTATATGCAGAAGAAAAGGTCAATGTGTGCAATCTCTAAGACATTCAGAAACGGATTCGAAACGGTCTGCTCACTTACTTTGTAATATTTGATATCCCATCCTTTACCATTACCATTTTCTTTTTTCCATTGTTCATATTCGGGTATCGTGAAAAAACTCAGCACTTGTTTATTCTGTCCACTACCTTTTTTGGTAGCCTATGCCATCGCAAAACGTTAATAATTCTCTGCAGAATACATAAACACTGTTTTAGTAATAATAATAATAATAATACCTTGACGATGGGAGTAATAAATTCCAAAAGGAAATTAGGAATCTTGAGCAAAGAAGGGAAAAAGTGATCTAAAAAGTTGATAATAAGCCCCTTGATATGTGAACCATCATGATCCTATTATTTTACAATAAGATTTTATTAATAAATAATTTTAATCACCAAGAGCAACCAAATATAGCATACCTGATCAGTCATAATCATCAATGAACCATATCGTAATTTATCTACCGAGTCATATTTTGTGCCGCTTTGAAGGCCAAGAATCTGTTTAATGTTGGTAATCTCTACATTTCTTATGACAGAGGTCGAAGGAGCTTCACGAACATTTAACAATTTTCCACGAAGAGGGAACACGCCATATCGATCACTTCCGATTACTGAAATACCCTGGGTGACGATTGTCTTTGCGGAATCACCTTCGGTCAAAATAAGAGTACAGAATTTTCCGTTGGCTGTTCCGGCATCATTGGCATCGTCAAGCTTTGGTATGTTAAGCCTGACCAAAAAGGATCGAATGTGATTAGTTTATTGATTTCGGAAGATACACATAGCACACACACTTGAACTTATTTATATGCACATACTTTGATTTTTTACGTCCGTCGGTTTTCTTAAGCGCCTCTTCGTCTTTACGTGATAAAAGTGAAGTGATATTGTCGATTACCTTGGAATTAATAACTAGAAAATAAACAGCAAGATCAATATTGGAATTGCTATGCCAAATACTAGTATATTTATTATTGAAGACTTTTATTATATACTTTTTTTCATGAAAGTATCACTGATTTCGCAAGTTGAACCGAAATGATGTTGACCCGTGGTCAGAGTTTCTTTTGTTTGTGAATCAAAGGAAGGATTGACAATTTTACAATTGACAAAAACCCAAAGATTCGATTTTATAAATTGCTTTTTGATAGCTTCTTTTTTTTTAGTTTTCTTTTTGATGAATTCAGATAATTTGGTGACTATTTGATTAACAAGGTACTCCACATGCGAGCCGCCTTTTGAAGTGCAAATACTGTTAACAAAGCTGACCTAAAGAAAAAATAATGATTAAGTTTATATAATAATGAAATTTCTATTTAACGTTACTCACTTGTTTAAATTGACCATCACTTGGCGCGAAACCAATTTCCCATCGCTCATTCGGTGCTTCGTAGATGAGCTTGACTTCTTCACCTTCGTCGGTGTGCGCGTCAAGATACAGTTGGATATATTCCTTGAAATTTTTGATGCTTATCGTCTCATTATTAAAAACGACTTTGACTTTGGGCAGAATTCCAGCCATATCATACGCGCGCTTCTTCAACAAAGCCTCAAAATCGTCATCGATCTCTGTCAGTTTGAATTTTTCGAGATCGGGCTTAAATGTGATTCGCGTGAATTCCTCGCATTTCAGACTAGTGATTTCAGGTGGTTCTATCACGCTCATGTTCTTGCGAAACACTTGTCGATATTTCTTTTTGGTGTTTTTGTCGCCGGTCTCGACGATGAATTCGGTACTGTAAATGTTTGCGAGTTTGGCGCCAAATCCGTTTCTTCCACCAGTTGTTTTTTGCTCATTATCATCGTAATTGGAGGATGTCAGCAAATGACCAAAAATTAGTTCTGGGACGTACATCTTTTCACCTTTGTGAATTTCGATCGGAATCCCACAACCATTGTTGTAAATGGATATCGTATTATTTTCTCGATCTACATCCATCTTTATAGTATTCATCTTTGGGTCTCGAGCCTTTTAGAATTGAAAAATATACACGAAATTAACACGAGTTCGTTTCTTCTAATT
Organism: Ambispora gerdemannii; assembly: GCA_910591945.1. Classification (NCBI taxonomy): domain Eukaryota; kingdom Fungi; phylum Glomeromycota; class Glomeromycetes; order Archaeosporales; family Ambisporaceae; genus Ambispora; species Ambispora gerdemannii. The sequence goes on along the minus strand of CAJVPL010000998.1, from coordinate 8,898 downwards.
ACTTGTAGAATCAAATAAGGAGATACCTTATTATCGGCAGCATTAACAAGGAGCTCATCGATGATTTTATAGAAGCCAGGCACATACGTGACATCTTTATACTCGAGCTTACTCGTTTCAGAGTCAAAGATCCACAAAGATTGAGTAGTAGCCTCCACAGAACCTATATAAGAGTCAGGACGCAACAAGATATGTTCCAATTGTGTCTTTTTCTGATAAATATCTTCAATAGCCTTATTCTGATGAAACGCATGCTCTTCTCCCTCGGATTGAACTTCCTTATGTGCAGATGCCTCTTCCATTTCCGTGTCTTCAATGTCTTCAACGAATTCATTTTCATTTGTAATTTGTTCTTCCACCTGCTTTTTCCTTCCTCTTCCAGTGGTAGCTGCAGCAGTTTTCTTAGTAGTAGTTTTTCGAGGTTTTGCAACTGCTCTTTTGGTGGTAGTTGACGCTTTAGTAGCTTTTGATGTGGCTTTTTTAGCTCTAGATTTTACAGGCACTTCGCCATCGGAAACATTTTCCGCGTCAATAATCTCCGTTATTTTTGGCGGTTCTTCCTCAGTGACCTCCGTAGTACGAGGCTTTTTAGTCACGCGCGGTTTCTTTGCTGTGGTGCTGCCCGGAGCACGTTTCATTTTTAATGTTGCTAATATTCTTCTAGCAGCAGGTAGAGACTTGGATGTTGGGGTTTGTGTAATAAAACAAGTAGAAAAGTAGCGTTTGTTGGAAGAAGAAAAAACGATATTGAAAAAAGTTATTTTTGTTTGTTTAGTTAAAAGTGAAGCGGAAGAGGGTGAGAAATTTAATGGTGATGATAACACTGTTTGCTTAAATATCGAGATACGCGACTTTAAATTTATCATTTTACGTGACGGATCGTCGTCGTTTCCCACCAATCAGCGTCGAGAATGATAAATGTATATAATATAATAAATCGTATCTTACGAAAAAAAATATATCAATATTATTTGTATTCTTGTTAAATTTGATTCGATATTCGGTTTTTCAAGAGGAAAAATATCGCAAGAATTTTTTTTTACTACAAAATTTGTATGACTCATGAAACGACGCGTATCAATAACAACAATAATAATAGGGACCCTCGTTCAATTCCTAAATCAAGGCTGTCTTTTAGACAATTAAACAGCGTGAGAAAAAATATTTGAGATAAGAATATGAAAAATCTTAGTTTATAATAATTTGTCTAAAAATATTGTGGATCCTTATATCAATTAAATAAAGATATTGAATGCTTTGGATTTTGTATTATTTTTAGACAACTTGTCTAAAACTCACAATTTTCAAAATCTTGTCTAAAAGACAGCCTTACCTAAATGGTACAAAACCGCTGACAATGAACTAGTTATTAACGTTAACGTTAAAATATTGATACATGAAATTTTAGCCTTACAACGTTTATTATGAACCATTTTTTATGTCAATGCTACCCATGTAAAAAAACCTGACTGTGAGAAAACAAAAGCAAGTAGTTTAGTGATAGTTCATACATGCATGAGATCATTTTTTCTCTCTTTTATCAGATGACATCATTATCCAAGGATGGCTTTTTAGGTTTTGTGTTATATATTATTGTCGACGTTTTTATTCACCTTTGATGCATATCGATGTTCTTTAATTTGTGGAAAGAAAAAAGCGAGTCGAAGTTTCACACGATGCAATGCACTCATTATTTTAACTTCTTTCAATTCCAACAGGATTTAATTCAACTTCAACTCCATAAACATCATTTTATCCTGATACACGATGCATAACAAGCATGTACATGCACGTATGTATTATTATCGCTATGAATTTTTTTTTTAATCCATCAATTCAATCATATCAAAATCAAATCAAATCAAAATCAAATATATATAACAGGAATAACAGGAGAATTCGCCCAGTCGAGTTGTTAATTGTGACATTTATGGTGTGGCTAACACTTCTAAAAAAACTTGATGGTCGCACAAACTCTAAATTTGTTGTGATGATGATTTATGATGTTATTTAAGCACGAGTTTTCGTTATTTATTTGGTTTATTGTAATAATGATAATGGCCACGCCACGTTATATAGCATAAAAAAAAAGATTGACATTGTTCCTTTATCATTTCCCCAATCTTTTATCCCATCTCGTTCGATATTAAACAACAAAGAAAAGATTCAATTCTGGAAATTTGATGTATTATATTATTATTTATTTTTCTCTGAAAAGCTCGTGTTTTTTCCTGTTTTATACAAAGAGCACACGTATTATGTGAACACTTGCACTTGCACATACACATACGTAACAAACATACTCCAACCTACATAAATGTGCAGATGCTTAAAATATATAGAGATATAAATAAAATATATAAAAAGAATAACTATAACAGTGATTTTGATCGAAACGGGAAAGATGGTGAATCGAAAAAAATATATTTATTGAAGCCTCATCAATCCCTAACCAGGTAAGATCAGAATGTATGATTTTTGGCCGAAATTGCTTAGAAGTTTTCCACTCTTTTACAATTACATATAACCTTTAATAATCAAATCGAATACAATCTCAAGTATAAGATTACACCTCAATGAAAGAGAATGAAAAAACACATGAAGTGGCGTAGTTTTAGTAGTGTGTTGTGCCTCATTTAATTATGAGTTCTATTTTCAATAAATAATTATGATACAACCTTCCCAATGAAAATCCGAAAAAAGAAACAGGTTTTATTGTATTATTGTTATGTACGTGCACATAGATGATGTTTGTATGATGAGTCAGTTCTAAAAAAAAAATAATCTACTATTGCCTAATAATAATATAACAAACGATAACTAGTACGTAATAATAGAAACCAAAAAATGCCATCTTTTATAAAGTTTTGATTGGTTAGATTCGTCTCAATCATAGGAGGAGTAACGGCACGAAAATCTTATATCAATAATCACATTAGGTCTTCCATAACTTCACATAATAATAACACGCTATTCTGTGTTTCTGTTACCTAGTTAGTGAGTGAGTATCAAGTATAATGTTTATGTGCTCCCGAGCCGCTGATACTGCCGCCGCGTTGCAACTTTGTAAATTTTTTTAAAGATTTCATAGTTGTGTGTGTGATACTCCTTTCCTCTGCTCTTTTTGCAAAAATATCTGCTTCGCCCCTCTTCTTCTTGTCTCTCTTTCTGCCCGTGTGTCTTCTTGGTTTTTTATATTTTGTATTTTTTTATGTAATATTATCACAGTATATATAGTTAGTTGGATATATTATCTATCACAGGTCGACCCAGGACAACTCTTTTTTCTCTTGTTCAATTCTTTTACATTTTCTTTGAATCGTCTCTACTCTTTCACTCTTTGGTGCCTCAACTGAACAATAGTACTTAACAATAACGAAAATAATTAGTAATAATATTGTTACTACTACACCAAAAAAAAAATAATTTGCTGAAGAAAAATGGTTAGTCCAACAAATACCCAACCTGAGGCAGAAACCACCATTTCGAATGGAGCTCTGGTAAAACCTTCTAATGCTACTGTTAAACGCGGGTCCTCTCTCCCCGATCAGCCCCCGCTGAAAAGTGTTAACACATCGATAAAAAATTCGGGAAATGTGGTTATGAAAGTTAACGGGGAAACCCGTGAAAAAAATATCGAGAATAATAACAGTAATAATAATAACGGTGTCAATGGTACATTTAAAGAGTCGAATAAAAGATTTTCTAATAATAACAGTAATAATAATAATAATAATAATAACACTAATAATACTAATAATAATAATAATAATAATAATAATAATAATAATAATAATAATAATAATAATAATAATAATAATAATAATAATAACAACAACAACACTAATAATAATAATAATATTAGTAACAACAACAACAATAATAATGGATCAAATGTTGTTGCGAACGGAAAGAACTCAGAAATGAAGCAATCGACGAATGTTGCTATTGTTACCATGACCGATACCATTATCGAGGCTGACACTAATGATGAAACAAACGATAACAAGTATGAACAGGTATCATTGTCGGCTGAATCTCAACCATCGACAAAGTTACCGATACCTGCTCCGATTCCTCCTGTCAACTATTGGGAAATGAGAAAGCAGCAGAATGCTAAAAGGGTACCTAGTACTCCTACTACTGATTCACTATCGTCCTTCGCTACTGTTGCTGCTTATAATAACAACAGTAATAGTATTAATAACAATAATAATAATCATAATAACAGTAATAGTAATCATAACAACAATAATAATCACAGTAATAGTAGTAATAACAATAATAATAACAATATTAATATCGAGAAACAATTGATTGATAATAATATTAATAAATTTAACATCATAAAAACAACACCAATAACACCGATAACACCAACAATATCAACTTCATCACCATCAATGATGGATAATTCAAACATTAATGAAGATCAGAAATCTTTGGATGGTATGCTTCATCCTAATTATTATCTTTATCGAAGGGTTGATGAATAGCTCCAATTTATTGCAAGAAATTGCAGCACCTGACCAGTTCGTAGTGAATTAAAGCTTTTGTTCTAATTCTCAATTATTAAGTAGATTCCAAGAAATCCTTGAAGAAACCCATTACAACAACAGCAGCAGCAACACCAGCAGCAACAGCAACACCAGCAGCAACACCAGCAATTACAACGATCAAAAAACCTAAATTGACTCCGGTAATACCTCCCTTAGAAGATCAAAGTAGTTGGCCTGCACCGGCTGAAGTTTTGATAAAGGATAAGGAAAAGGAGGCAAATGAAAATTCAGAGAGAAAACAATCTGTGGATTTTTCTAAAAGGGAAGACAGCAGTCCGAAACGAGGTATTTATATATATCTATCTATCTCTATATCCCTATTGAATAATTAATTGATTGATTATTTTTTTTAATTTTAATTAGGCAAGGAGAAATGGATTCCGTACGTGCTACCAATTACTCATTCTACACCACCGCCAAATCACGGACAAAAGCATCGCCGGCGCAGTGAGGATTCAGTCCCTCATACCGGAACTAGAGAACGTCGAACAAATGTCGAAAAGCCATTCAATAGTAATGCTGAATCTGCTGAAACATCAACAATGACTGCAACAGCATCACCGTCAGGATCATCGTTACAGCAAAATGGCAACTCGAATCCAAGACGACGTGCTAGCGTGCCACCACCAAATGGACGTGAACAATATAGTCGTCGATATTCTCAATCTGCCGCTGATAATGGACAGCTAGGACATCACATGAATAATGGATCATTTCGGGGTGGACGAAGAGGAGGGGGTAGAAGTATGTATTTGTAGTACCTATAATATTGTTTGAATTGCTATGGTAAAATAATGATGTGTCATATTTAACAATGACATTTAATTTAAGGCCGACCATTTAATGGAACTCGTGCTCCACCACGATCAACGACATATTCTTATTCTGCCGGCTTTCCACAACAATATGGAAACTTATTTACGGCAAAGATGCCTCCATATCTTTATGACATAGAGATTTTGAAGTATTACATACTCCAACAAGTGTATGTATTTTTTTTTTGTCGAGTCATGCTTTTGTGATTTAGAGGTGATCTAATTAAATTTTTGAATTACTCAGCGAATACTATTTCAGTATCGAGAATTTATGTAAAGATTTATTTCTACGAAGTAATGTTAGTATCAATTTACCATTATTAAGTAATGTATTATTTATTTCACAAAATTATATGGTGTTAACATTTTTTTGGAATGTATGCGAAATTTTAGATGGACGTGTATGGCTTCGTTGATATATCATTGTTAGCTAATTTCAATCGAGTCAAACTCTTGACCTTAGATGAAAACCTTGTTCGTGAGGTACGATATTATATTTTCATTAATTATGTCTTTAACAATTAAACAATTACCAATTAATAAACTTATATTAATTGTTTAGGCTCTCCTCCATAGTTATGTTGTTGAGGTTAGCGGCGACAAGGCTAGAAAACGCGAAGGTTGGGAAATGTGGATATTACCGAACCAAAGCCAAGTAAATAGTATCAATTACGATTAAACGATCTTAATAATACTATTTTTTAATATGTTTTTAATTTATTATATAGCAAAATAGAAACGAAGATACTCTGGCCGAATCGACATATAATTATGACTCGTCAATTATAGAAGAATACGATAATGAGTACGTAGATAATAATAATAATGACACTACGACAATAGATGATGAAAAAGTGGAAACTCAAGAACTGGAAGAACAACAATCACAAGAACAAGAGCAAGACATAGTGATAGCAAATACTATAGAAACAATTACAACGACCACATCAACGTCAACTAGATTAAATGAATCATCAAATTCAACAAGTACAATCACCACGACGTCAACCTATACTCATAATATTACTCTCGAGAATTTTGAACCATTGACCGCGACAGCATCACGATGATTATGATGGCGATGAAGCTGTTCTAATAAACAAACTATAATGATTCAAAACCAAATTCACAATTAAAAATGACACACGCACACATATATGTTCTCGGCATTTCGAGAAACTATTGCGTAATATAATTATTATGTGGAGAAGAGAGATATATATAATCCAGTTTCCAGACTCTTTCTTTTTTAGCATAAAATTGTTCCCTTATTAATAATTTTTCTCATTAAAAATTTTGACTATTTTTCCTTTTCCTATGATCTTTCTCATTTTTTTTTCACACCCTCCTCTCTCTCGGTGTGTCTATCTTTCACTGTGTAGTATTTTTCTTTTGTCCTTTTTCTCTAGTTTTGTTGTTATTCTGTCTCTTTCTCTGTGTGCTTCTTTTTGTTTCGATTTTTTTCCTTTTAGCTTTTTCTATTATCTGGCTATTATGATTATTTTTTCTATGCCCAAAATGGATCCTTCAACTTAGTAATAATCATCATATCTCTATCTAGACTTCTAATAGGCTCATCGCACAAAAAATTGTTATTTTCGTAGTTGATTTTTTTATTTTTTATTATGGGTTTTAAAGTTGCTTGTTTGTTAGGTTAGTAGTGTGTGTGTGGTAGTACTATAAGTATATATATATAAAATAAATAGTCTTACAACCCTCTTTACTTTGTGCTACCTTAAAAGTAATTTTTTCCACAACAAAATTTATAAGTATTACACATTAAAATATACACTACTCGCAATGCGAGTGACTCTTCCTTTTTTTTGTAATGGTCTCGTGCGCTGTAATGTATGTATTTATAGCAAATGTGTTCTATTGATTGTGTTTCTTTTTTGTTTACACGCGTTACATAAAAATTTAAAACATAAAGTCATGTGATCGAGATCTAAAATTGAAGAGGATGCACGGGTAATACTAACGATGATTTTTGACGGACACGGGACATGTCCGCCCGCGCATGACAAGTCGACATTATACTAACGCTAATAGACGTGGTAATATCATGTGTTGTTAATTTCAGCCGGAATTTACCGATGCGTAATTTTAGCCAAATTTAAGACAAATCGAAATTTCTGGGTCCCTGCACGGGTTGACGTAGAGACACGTGCACGAATTAGTAATATACACAGATATCACCCCCAATATATCAGACAAAGCCAATGTGCACGAGAAAAAGAGAATGATGAATCAGATAAGATCAATGCGCGTGTGGGAAAGGTGAAACAAGACAAATCACTTGGGACAAATATAAAAAGATAATTCGTCATGGTAGAAGAAAAAGTCGCGTTTTTATAAAAAAAAAATAGATAACAGTCACGCAAATCAGGGGTAAATTTTTAGATTATCCAATAAAATTAATGAGCAAATGTATAATTAATACCCTAGCCACGGCGAAGTGTCTGATCATGTGATTTACCGGTGAAAAGAAAATGTCGGATCATGTGTTTACACCCACGATCGAGAATTGAATGGTATTTTCACATGATTTCGATAACAGGATATCGAGATATTTGTCTTTAAATTGGCGAAAATCTGACATATGATGACTTTCAGTGTGATATCTCGATAACTAGCGATCGGAATCGCATGAAAATACCATCATTCGATTCGCCATGCCTAGACGAATCGAATGGTGGTATTTTCATGCGATTCCGATCGCTAGCTATCGAGATATCGTTACTCCGCCACAATACCCCTTTTACTTTATGTATATTTTATTTTATAGATGTCCTGTTGGTGAGAAGAAAAACATATGTGACCTGGAGGGAGAAGATGGTTTGTGATTATGAAAAGAATGGCGTTTCTGTATAAAGTGACTATATCATTTAAAAAATTTAGTTGGCAAAGAAAACTACATGTAATTGATAATGCTAAAAAATTCATACATACTAATCGCATTATTATTAATGATCTCTTTATCATTAAGAAAGTACGCTATTTTATCAACCAATAGAATTTTAGCAAAATTAAAACCTGCTATGCACATGACAGACCAATAAATTTTTGATCAACCCGCCAAAACAAATCCGATACAAAAAAATGTGAAAAATACGGGAAACAGATGTCCAAATCTAACTTTGAGCTCTAATGAAAAATGTCGGGAAGGCAATTTTACGTATAATCTTGTCATCCAAACCCTAACCCTAACCCAAACGATAAAATCAACCTTTAATAGTTGCCGGCACACATGATTTGCGCATTCTTATTGGTTTGTTATCATGTGATCGCGAACCGAGCACAGATTATAATTAGTGAAACTCTCCCCATTTTTGGGAAGAGTACTATGAGTCACCAGTTTCTAATTCTAACTTTCATAGATTTCGCCACTTTTCTGGTGCTCTATTATCAATGCGAATTTAACTAATTCACATTGTTTTGTGTTCTGCGCGTTTTTAGTCCGTATTTCCAGTTTGATTATTTTACGGTGGTTCTATTGTGAACTACCGGATCTTTTTCTGGTCATT
>CAJVPL010000997.1:0-17641 GCA_910591945.1 Ambispora gerdemannii | reverse complement strand
ATTTATATTCTTTGAGATATGGAAATATATTTTCTCAAAAATCATTGCAAAATCGATTAGTAAAAATATTTTAAAAAATGTTTTTATTCCCCTTAATTTTGAACATTCCAATTCGCAATCTTTAATAAAAATTTACACAAAATTTTATTAATTTAAGTTACTTATGCTATCAGACAAACTTGTTTCCCAGAGCTTATATAATATATGTATGACATTTCATAATATATTCCAAATACCGAATTCCAAAGCGTCATGTTCTGTAAAATCTCCTCAATTGATAGTACAGAACTTTTGGAGTCAGCATCAAAAAATTGCCCTAACCTTTCTACCCTCGAAATTATTTCCCTTTTATCAATCGGATTTAACAGAGCATTTTTGGGATTTCGTCAACTATTACCATATCTTAGCTCTTTTGCAAATTTAAAATATCTAAGAATCGACTGCAACAAATACAATTATTATAATGGTTCGTGTAGTGACCAACTTTTCAATGAACTTGGTAAACATTTACCCAAAAGATTGGAAACCCTTTCAATTGAAGGATATCTAAATTTTTCTGCGGATTCTTTTAAAATTTTTTTGCGTGAAGCAAAAGGAATACATTTCAAATCTTTAAAATTCCCGCATTAATATATAATGGACGAGCATTTAGAAATCATTTTAGAGGCTATAAAAAATTCAAATTTGGATGTTGGAATTCAACAAATTGAAACTAGGTCTTTTTGCACAAGCAATCAAGTGGAGAAATGTCAAGACACGGAATCACATTAAAGACAAATGATTTTCACAATGAATACACGTATTATCCATTAGATTCAAAATTTTTTTTCTTGAGTTTTATTGATGTATCTTTCGAGAAATTCGTTCAAAAATTCTAGATCCCAACGTTTAACTTAATCATGATTCAGACAATATTCGAATTACTATTTATAGTTTGAAATTTATCATGTATTTTTATTTTTTTATTATCGCTATGTACGCTAAAACATTTTTTATGCTATTTTCTTCTTATTTACCACCTTCACCCTAAATAAATATTGGAACATTTAAATTGTATTTCATCTGTCTTATCTTGCGAGATTGCTCTAGGATATTTCTCACGTAGATCTGCTAGGTGTGGATGATCTGAGGAGACCTTTTATTCAATTTATTTCTTTTTTGTCTCCTCAGGATGCCATTGTAAGTGTATGTACGAAGAAGAAAGAGATATTGCAAGGTGCAAAGGAACGAGAGGAGAAAGTGAAGAATGCTTAGATTTATTTAGTTTTGTTGCAGCATGCCATATATGCATCGTCCATTGAGTATGCTGTTTGCAACGTTGACTAATTTGTGCTTGTTTCTTTCATCCATCGCATTGATCCTTTTTTAAGGTCAATTCCTCCTTTTCGTTTGTTGAGGCCAGGCCAATGAAAAGGGGTCTCGACCAACCTACATTCCCCGGCGAAAGTAATGGCGGCCAGTTTTTTATTATATTTCATTTAATTGCATAATAAAATTTAAAAAATATATTTTTTTGAAAGTGCCTCTGAGTTGAGCACTGCCCTTAAATATCAGTACTTGATGTGCTCTCTTTCCGTGTCAATGCAGGTTCGAATAAAATTTTGTAACATGAATGTTTTTTAACTGAAAATCGTAATAATTCAATATGTTCATCTTATTGAGGCGAATACGTATATAAGACCAAAATGACTTGCCGTGATGTGCTCCTATTAGATTTTCGCAAATTCACCACATTTTTAATTGTTATTATCTTGCTTCTATAAAAATGCTAGTATTATAGTGAAATTTATATAACAATCTCACCGCCATTACTTTCGCCGGTGACTGTAATGCCAAAGTAGACCAATTATATTATGACATCAAAAAGAATTCGTGTGTGCTCTGAGGAATGGTCCAATTGTCCAGGCATGCTTCTCCAATGACATGTTAGGCATGGATTTGAATCCACGCAACAATATACTTGAAGTACACATCAAATTTTTCATTCTGTTCTTCTTTCATGACTTTTCCGTTTCAGTTAACAAATGAGCACATATGTAGATGAAAGCGAATAAGGTTCCAGAGCTCGCAACCAAGCAACACAGGGGAAAAGAACTTTCTGGATTACTTTAAGCAAGAGTACGCCGCTTTGAAATTACGCAATTCGTCATTCACAGCTTTAGCGAAACTCCATTTTAGAGACAAGGAAACCAGACTTCGTGCTCATTACCTGGATCCTTGAAGATTACGGCTGTTGGAGAGATAAGAGAGCGTATTGGACATCAACGGACATAGGACATTTCATCGCCTGCAATTTTAACCGATTGCTATAAGGTGGCAATGGTCGCTTCTACAATTTTACGAGAATGAAAGATAAGGCGGACGTTGAAGGTACCTACTTACTCTTTGGGCGGATCGAACCAGATCTCTTTTATGGTTACTTGGTGTTAAGGCGAATACCGTAAGAGAAACAGGGGTGCTGCAAAAATTAACACGTCTTCATATGCAACAAAATTCGTGATTTGGAAAAGAATGACATCAAGGATCGTAAAGTCATTCGCCAAAAATTAATCATCTGCCAGGATTAAGATTTAGATGATTTTTATCTTTAAAAGACATTATAAAGGATAACATTCCAATTTAATTAGGAAATTATGATTTGATAAGTATAGCTGATGCTTTTTGTAATAAAGTTCATTATAATTAATAAATTTTTATATGCTCTCCAAAACTTTATTAAGAGAGTTAATTATATATTACCATTTAAATATTAATTCAAGACTATGCGTGTGTTCAACTGATATTATGAATTCTTAAAAAGTAGTGAGTTTGTGTTGCTAGCTCATAATTTAAGTTTTATTATTATTATATTAATTTTAATTTTAGTCGATCAAGATTATGAACTTTTTTAAAGTAATTAAATCCGCAAGAGAAGAGTATTCTAGAAAAATCCTATTTGTGATTTGCGCATACCGATACCAGTGTTAAAATTCAATTATTCCAAGTTGCACAAACTTTAACTTGTTCTTTATCGTTATACGTACATGTATCAGAGTTCTGAAATATCCAACATACTCTAGATGGATTTCTATTCTTTTATGTGCATGCATACTAATTTCGTGCCAAATAAAGTAAATGTAAGAAAAGAACAGACATCACAAAATTTCTGCAAAAATTCTGAAACAACTGCATGATGCTAAAAGCAACTCCTGCTGTTCAATTAAACTACATTTACACAATCGATCTTATCCTTTAGAATCTATACATAAGTTTGCCAAACTGGACAATTTGAAGTCATGCAAGAAGTCGAATGACGAGTTCCAGACTTCTGAGTTTATGTACGTAAATCACCATTTGAAGAGTTATTTTTATTATTCTATTCTGTAAAAAATTATTACGTAAAATCATAAATGTCATAAATCCTTTTTTGAGACCGTCCCACAAAAATCTCTTGCGTTATGAAAATAGATTAATATACTGTATTACCAGATTTTAGTTAATTATGTGTATATATATTTTGAATACCTAAAATATAGTTTATTTCTAAAGATTTTGGACAACCCTGTTGTACCATAATTATTTAAAGCGAATAAGAGTGCTATCATTTAAAAATTTAAAGGAAGTTATAATTCATGACATCACTACTAAAATATATTTTTAGCGTGAATCATTATATATTAACGATAAACTATACTAAAAGAAAATAACATGGTAATGGTGGAAATCCATGTTCACGGAATAATCTAATTCATACTACGTATTTCCATGTCCTGTGGTTGCACTTTCCCGTCATGCGTCATTTTCAATAAAAAAAGAATCGAAGGTTTATTAGAGTAGACATTCGAAAATCTTAATTTCTATGCATAAGGAAAACTTAAATTTCTTGTTCGTTCCAAGAATTTTGTATGCCAATATGAAACTTAAAACATATCCATTGTTAAATTAAATTACTGCGATACACAAATTATTAATACTCTAACAACCAAAACATTACCACATCGATTAGATAAGATGAATTAAAAATTTAAGCTTTAAATCTCTTCCCATTGTCTCATGTTTCAAAAATCAGTTATGAAGTCAATGGTTAATTTTTCGTCCGCATCAAGTAACTACATTTCTTTGATGACTAAATTCGCTCTTGAAACATCTGCACAGTTATGCAAGTACCCTTAAACTTTGATCCAACTAAAAAACCAGCGAGAGAATACTAGTTGCGTTGTTACACAAAAGATAAGAATAGAAAATGAATCTGAACATTCCTTGTTGATTTGTTACACAAAATCCAAAACGGTTATTCAGTTTCGAATATGAGTTCATTGTCATATAAATACTTGAAGACAATGGACGAATTTACACTCACCGAACATTGAGAAAAGAATAAATACTAATATAAAGTCCGAATATTACATGCGATTATTGGATTATTTCTTTCGGATGCAAATAATACAAAGTTGTATTGGCACGACATTATGTAAATTAATGGCATTTACGTTGTTTCTTCAGTATCAAGTAAATTTGTTTCAAAATACAGCATCAATCAATTAAAACACTAACACTATTTTTTATCTTTGTTTCGAAATTTTTATGCGATTATCCATTCAATTCAAAACAATAAACATTGTTCATTTATATTACCTATGGGGAAAATCAGACAACGAACATCGACGCCACAAAGAAATTTGTTGAACGCCACACAATAATAGCAGACACTTCCCATCACTAATCATCACCCAGAATAAAAGTTTTATTGGAAAAATATATCAATTAATTTTTAGGTCAAGAAATTGAATAATTATAAAAAAGTGTAAAAAACTTTATTTATAATTAGTTAGTAAAATTAAAATTATAAAATTAAGAAATTAAAAAACTATATATAAAAAAAATATATAATATGTACTAAAATAAATATTTAAAAATATCTATATAATATTACATATATAGTTTTAATATAAATCAAAAATCTTTTAAATAAAAAATCATAAAAATTTTTGAATATATAGTAATAAATAAAATAAATATTTTTCTTTTACAATAACTAACAAAATTGTGAAATTATATATATATAATTTTATTAATAAAATACAATAAATATTAAAATTTTTGTCTTATATAAAATTTTTAATTTTATTAACAAATAAAGATTATAATTTATATTTTAACTTATATTTTTTCTGTATTTTTTAGATTTAATCTGATAAAATTGTTCTAATTACAAAGTTATTCCAAAAATTTTTATAATTAAAATATAAAATTAATTATAAAAAATTTTTGCAATAACTTTGCAATTATATTTAAATATATTAAAGTTAATCAATTTTCAAAATATCAACTGATTTTTTAAAATTAATTTTTAAATTATAATAAAGTTTTTAACTAATCAAATTGTTAATTTTTATTTATATTTAAATTTTTAAAAAAGTAATTTTTTCTAAATGCATTGCATTGTATTATTGATCTTTACAATAAAAGAAAATTTTATTTATATTAAAATATCAGATTGAATCAGAATAACTTTGTCAAATAAAATCTAAAAAATCCAGAAAAATATATATTAAAATAAATTATGATTTTTATTTAATATAAATATTTATTAATAAAATTAAAAACTTTTATATAAAACAAAAATTTTTATTTTTATTATATTTTATTAATAAAATTATATGTATAATTTTATAATTTTGTTAGTTATTATATATTAAAATAAAAATTAAACTTTATATTAGATTTTGAACTCAAACTAAAATTTGCTTTCTAATTATAAAATTATTATAATATAGTATTTTTATTAATTGTTTAAATAATTGATAAATACAAATAAAATATTAATTATTTTTGTATTTAATTATATTATAATAGTTAATTATTCAAAGTTTATTTAGCTTATATTTTTATTTTATCTTAATTTTTTTAATTTTATTTATTTAAAATAATTAATTTATAATTTTTATTTATTTTTATATTATTATAATTACATTTTATATGATCGAAAATTTTTAAATATATACTTTTTATAATATATATTTAAAGAATTTATATATTTAGAATTTATAAAAATATAATTTTATATTATAAACTAGATTAATATTATATATTTAGAAAAATTTAAAAAAGAATTTTAAAATTGCACTTTTTCTGAGTTTAATTATTAAAAAAACATACAAAATTTGACTTGTATATAATTATAATCTTTCTTTTTCTGGATTTAAGAATGTAATTATATAAAAATATAACTATATTATACTTATTATTCAAGTTATTAAGTAATAAATAAAAACTATTTTCAAAAAAAAAGATAATTATAAGGTAATCTGATTGTATACAAATTTTATAAATAGTATACTTAATTAATTTTAGCAATTGTATCATTTGAGAACAGATTTTTTTCTCTAAAATCATTTATATAAATATTTTTAATAAGTAAAAATTTTCTTCACGAATTCAGTAATAAAACAAAGAACATAATTGTTTTTATAGTCTATATAATATGGATTTTAATTTCTAAACATTATTCAGAAACTGCAAAATTAGAAAAACATAGCATGAATTTACATTTTTAGAGCTGTTATTCTACACAGAGGGTGTTGAATAATTAAAAAAATATGGAACAAGAAATGCCAAAACAAAAGAATATTGTGGCGCGTAATAATATGGACGATTTTGTCGCACTATGTTCATTTTGTTGCAGCACTTTCAATTTTTGTTTTCACGGGAGAACAATCACTACTATCAGTTCGTTCTTCGTATAGTCAACAAAAAGTCTGCAATTCTATGACTTTATATTTTTGTGCTACCTTTTTACGTCCAGTGTCTTTGTATGACAAAACTAAGAAAAAAAGGAAAATATGTGGTACGACTGATTTCGCGACTGTTTATACACAAAAAAGAAAACCATAATAAAGGAAAAAGCTAACTTTCTCTTGGGTGTTGATTATCAGTTAAATATGTGCGTGTTGTGACCAGTAATATGACCACTACGTAGTTGGACATGTTCGTTCATTGTGAAAATTGATGAATTACCAAATGCCTTCTTTCTTTATTTTAGATCATTCTTATGATATCGCCTGAAACGATGTGAGGTTACGTAACTTTTTCAGAATTTTTATCGTCATATCATTGTATTATTAAGCAAGCAAGCAAGTAACAAGTGAAATATGTTTTGAATAAAAAACAAGAATGTCGATATTTCTTCATTTCATTCAGGGTATTGTTAAAGATGTATGCGCATACATGTCTATGCATGCATGAACAAACTGCGTGAGTTGATGTTCTTCTTAGAAGACTTAAAATTAAGGTTTTAATATAAAACTACCATGTATATCGAGTCAATCCCAGCGCTAAAGTAGACAACACACTTAAAAAAAATTAGAGCGCCGTATTCCTGTTTTTAAGTTTTTCGTTATTGTTTTGGCTTCCACGCTATCTAACTGGAAATAACTGGTTTGATTAAAACGAAGAATAAGAGTTTTTCTTTGCGCTTTTGTTTATTTTTTTGGTCTCCTTTATGCGCGTCAGTTTAAACTTTTTTGAAACCTTTCCTTTTCGTTGATTCACTATCTTGGACCTCGCTTTCATATTCACGATCCGCCGGATGAAATAAGAAGTTTCTTCGAATTCAAAAGAATAGCCAAGCAAATTGGTTGAAACGAATTCAATTTCCCAAGGCAGAATCAATAAATCCAATCGAAAACAACAATTCCAACTTCTTAAAACGATAAAATTCATTGTTCCTAAAAAAAATAGTAAAAGATATGAACACGTACACGTTTTTCTTGCCTGGCGTTTTTGTTTTATTTTTCTTTAGGCATGAAGTTAAAGTTCTAGATGTTTTAGGTCACACATCATAATGTTTCAGATTAGCTAGGGTAAAATAATAGTTTTAGAAGGATACGTAACTCATAAAAAGTATTTATTTATTCCGATTCTTCACTGTATGCATGCATAAAGCATGTATATCTTTTTTTGCATCGATGCGTGATCAAAAAAAACAAACTATTTTTGGATTTTCATCAACTATGCAAGGACCCATAAATATAAATTTAAGAACAAGTTTGCATTTATATTTGGAGTTATGATATACGTATTATTTGAGCGGCACATACAAGAGCTGTCGTTTGGCGCTTGAATTCGATGGATTACATGAATGTGAAGAAATTTCATGTTGTATTTTTGTCGTCCGCTACATATTTTTGCCGCGGGAAAATTTTATTATGAAATCCTGAAACTTTTAATAAATTAACACGTTTTACACGAACTCAAAGTTTCCAGATTCCATAAATTCGCCCGTCCCATGGTTTTAGATTTTATTATGATAGGCTAAATTAATGTGAAGCAGAAAAATTAATGCAGTGCTGCACACACCCGAAATTAAAATAACGGGTAGATGATATGCATATAATATGTAAAGGTGCATGGATTTTACTTGTACACATCAATAGAAGTCATAAAAACCAATAGTTGACAATCAATTATATTGAATTCTGTGATTTATATTTATTTATTACGGCATCAAATATTAATCGAAATCAAAGATTTGTTGTTCAATAGACAAAAATATACATAACCTAAATTGACTACAGCTCATTCATTAGATAACATGGAACGGGATGAAATACGTGTATATAATTTCTTGAATTGATGATGCCACGCGAGTTTAATCTTGGTTTCGGAGAGGTAAATAATAAGTTTAAGTAATTGTGCATGGTGTCTCAGAGTTTATTCGTGTGTTTCTTTTATTATTATGGATATGGGAAGCTTGTAAACTGGTGGAGACTCATTACCAATCCCCGTTACGGTAAATGTTAATTTCTGCACTATAATTTAAAAAGTCAAGTGACGAATATGTTATTGAACTAGTAGTGGAAAAGGTAATAAGGCTGCATCATTACATATAGTGGTAGACTAAGTGTACATTTCGCGTTACATTGCTACAGTATAAACTAAAATTAGTATAATGTTCAACATTAGTATAATGTTCAACTGTAGCTGATTAATGTAATATGTAGCTGGCGGTTTTTCTGAATGCATCGGAGATATGAACTCACCATTTTAACTAATAAAAAAATAAATAACATGCATAAATAACTTTTTTTCTTCATTTTGAGTACCGCTTGCCTAAATTTTTATTAGAAATGATAGTCCCGATGTCCCGCATATCGATATGTTGTGGAGGTGGAGGAAATGTCTACCACTTGAATGGCTGTGACAACATACAAATTCCCGTTGTTATAGTATATGTTCTTTATATTTCACAGAAAAAAACCTGGATCAGCATGCAGCCAACCAGTTCACGTAGATATAACAATAGCAACAACTGTATACATTAAAGAAGGAAGAAAAGAAATTAACATGAAAAATCCACAGATAAAAGGAGAGGACGAAAAACGTCCCCCAACATTTGTTCATCAATAAACAAAATTGTTTATTTATTTATTGATTGATTTAATCAACGATATTAAAGTTCCCATCAGAATTTAGAACACCACGACGACGCAATAAATCTATTTGTGTTCTTACAAACATAAATTTGTACGCCACGACACAAAGCATCATTTATCGCCCAATATATATAAAGTCGCACTTTTTCGACTAAAAAGCGGTAATTTTTTTTGATTTTTTCTCTGGTGACTCTTTTTCTTTCCCCCGTTCTATATTTATTTCCTTTTTAACATACTTTCTTTCCGCTTTTTTTTGTATTCCACACTTCTTCAAAAAAAAAGAGCAGAGAAAATAAAAATGTCTTTACTACAGAAATTTGGAAGTTTCCGTGAAAGAACATCACGAAGAAGCGAACTAGTGACTAGCATTCATCAAACAACCACAGCAACACCCACAACACCCACAGCAAAAACCACAGACCAAACAAAAACATCATCGAAATTTAAATTCAGTAAAAAACTCCACATTCCATTCTTCAACAACACTGCAAAAACAGCACCATCGGATGCCACACTTCACCCAACTGTTCACTCGCCATCTCCATCATCAAATAGCAGCACCACATTAGTAAATGATTTGGATGATGATAAAGCTTCAGCAAAATCGGTTTCATCATCACACAAGAAGAATAATCTTCATCAACGTCGTCAGACAATCATTCATCGTATTGATAATGGCTGCAAACGAAATACTATTTGGACAGATACAGTTGATACGGAATTGGCTAATAATTTGTCTCCTTTGGAATTAAAACGTCAAGAAGTTTTATTTGAAATAATAAAAACAGAAGCAGAGTAAGTTCGTTACTTTTTTTTTTTTCACTTTTTACCGTTCTCATGATACTGGTTATTCGGTTCTCTTTTCCATCTTCTATTACTTTGAATTTTTCTCGATAGATAGTTTTTTATTTTTTATCTTCACGTTATTCTCAACAAAAAGCCCCTTTTTTAGTCACGATTTCACTTCGTAGTACTCGTTTTCATCCATTACACATGATCACATTGTGGTCAAACTATCAGTTTGATATGGTTCACCAATCGACTCACAAATTCTCCCCTGTAACACAAATTACATGCATTGCCACATTATTCTCACTTACCATTCGTATAATCCATGCATTTGTATCGATTAATTCACATTCTCCCCCTGATATTTGAATTTTTTATTCTCTATCGAATTTCCATTTTCTGAGAACCAATTGATTTTTCGCAATGTTGCATCAATATCCACTTATGTACATGATATGCAAACATGCATGCACATGACATTACTGTACATAACATTTAACTAATTCACGTGATCATTATCCCAATTAGATATGTACGAGACCTTCGATTGATCGAAGAACTTTTCATTCAACCAATCAAAGCGGCCGAGGCTAAATGCAACAAGACAGCAGTCCCAGAGAATCTTACTAAAGTGTTCAATGCCATCTCATACTTCCTATTCATCCATGAGGTCATCAGCAATGTAAGTTATTTTTTATTTGATCTCATACCATATCTTGAAGGAGTATTATCAGTAATACTAATCGTTACCTGTTTATCTCATACAGTGCTTAAATGAACGACAAGAGAATGAAGCTCCATTAGTACGAAGTATCTCTGATATCTTATTAGCCTACGTATGGGTCTTCCGTGCATATGCACCATATCTTATCCACTACGAAGAAGCTTTACGAGAACTTAATGAAAGTCTACGACGAAAGGATAAACTAGGAAGATTAGTCAAAAAGCAACAAAAAATACCAGCATGCCGTAACATGCCATTGACAACATACTTATTAAAGCCATTCCAACGTCTTCTTAAATATCCACTCTTGATTCAAAATCTGCTCAAATACACCGACAAAGACTTAGGGAACGACTATGAAAACACTGTCACCCTGAAAACAAAACTCGACGACGTTCTTCAGGATGTCGAGGAACAAAAACGAACACACGAGAACAAGGAACGTCTTCGTGGTCTTGAATCAAGAATCCACGGATTAGCCGGATTCCGATTGGCAGTTGACAATCGACAATTACTACGAGAAGAACCAGCTTTTCAATATTTAACACTCGTGAAGAAACCATCAGTTCGTAAATCTTTGACTGTCTTGACATCACCATCAGCCAATCTTAGACGTCATTCAGTACGAAATCTTTATGCATTAGAATGTAACGATATTGTATTGTTGGCCGAGAAGACTGGCGAGAATCGTAATGGTGATGCGATCTATCGACTGATTTCAAATCCACAAAGATCACCTTTGGATGAAGAACCAGTGATCGTTCGTAAAGCATCGGATTCTGGAGTTTTTTACGACAACTAAATCAATATAAAAAAGTTAAAAGATATAATTATGGACATAAATGATTCGTCTTTATTGCCTACAAAAATTATATATATATTAACATCATTTATCAACGTCACACATATCATATCATCTATTATTATTAATTGGCAAGACGAATCATTTTAATGGACCCTTAATTTTCATATTTACTCCCATTCTCATTCATCTCATATATTTGTATTTCATATATAATAATCCCGCGGGCGGGCACACCCGTCTGTCTTGTAAATTTAATATTTCAACTATCCCCTTTTATCAATAATTCACACCAAAAATAGTGTTACTATCTTTTTTCAAGTCATGTCTCGTCGCTTCTCTCTATTCCGCCGATGTTCTTTATATCGCCGGCATTCTTGCTCTTTGAGAAGCCATGATTTCTTATTGCGATGGTGTGTGGTGTGGAAACCTCATATTTTTTAAAAAATTAGATTTATGAATAGAGTTTTTCATTAATTATCCCCATTATATATATATTCAGATCTCTCTTACTACCTGTGTGATCTTTTAACAGAGTAGTTGCACTGTTGATTTCTCTTCTTATTCCCTATCAAATTTATCAGAACATTTTAGTTAGATGAACAAACACAAAATTTAGAATTATCATTAGATTTTATTATATACATTTTTCATCATTAATTATTTTTTTATCCCACATTCAACAATTAATTTTCCACACCACCGCACTCAATCGCAATTTGAAATCTAGACGGACACCTTCAATTCAATCGATCGTATTTGCGCTCTATGAAAATACGACAAGAAGACTTGTTTGAATGCTCATTCAAGCACCATTCTTTCGAGTTACTACAAACCTTTTCCCTGTATATATGTTAATCAAAGATCAGTGATCTCTTAACTTATCCGTGATCTCTTTGAAGAACAACAATTACAACAAACAACACGAACACTAGAGGACGAACGGATATTAATCAATCACACTCTCGCACAGTCAATCCGTTTGCTCCAGTCCAGTCCAGTCCAATCCAATCCAATTCATTGATAACCTTAATTTTTCTTATTTTCTTTGAACAATGCATTTGATTCATTGTAATCATCCGCATGATACCAGACTCTCGTCAACCAAGCTGATACGGAAACGCGACGCAAACCTTGTTAATTTTCGAACAATTCATTCTCTTTAATTTATCCTTACGCACTAAATATACAAATCACATACTTAAGCCTTTCTCGAATTCTTCTTTTTTTTATGCAATCCATTTTTATCTACGCTCAGAATTACATTTTCATTTCATTTTCCGAATCTATCCACTCAATCTTCTATGAAAAACATCAGTTCATCCATCGCTTGTTTCTCGATGCTCTGTTGTTTGATTATGTATCAACAATATCACCTTTTTAATATCCACAAATCAACCCTATTCACCACACCTCTTGTACGATACCCATCCTTTTCTATAGTAATATCCTTTTTTCCGATTTCCGTAATCATTTTCGCAAAATTATCAAAGGTTTTTACGCGTTGTGTCAAAGTTTCATGTGAAGTTGGCTCAAAATGTTCTTACGGTGTTAAACGGTGTTAATTCAGAGTCTGGGTTCATCAACATTGCGTGTATGGTTTTCAATGATTCTTGCCCGTTTTCTTACTTTGGGTTTATTTTATATCGGGAGCTGCGAGTAGCACATTTATTCACACCAGGTCGACGTATGAGGCGTCACCGGATAAAAGACATTTTGGTTTTTATATTTTCTAAAATTTGTACCTTTTTATTCTGTTCTGTTCTTTTTGTTCTGTTCTGTTTGTTCTTTTGTTCTGTTCTTTTTTTTTGCTTTAATTTCTTGGATTCATGTATATTATGTAGTAATTTCTGGTTTTTTATTTATTTATCTAGCCCTGACACGAAAAAAATCATGTAAAAAATCATTAGTGTGAGCATTTTAAAACACTGTCAGTCAAATAAACAAACAAACAGAGAAAGAACATACCAAGTAACACTTGTTGTTTGGTTGTTTTTCTCAGAGTTTCTTGTTACGACAAACATTTATTATTGTTTATGGCAATTTGCGAAATACTCGATGAATTTATTAAAATCAAAGTCAATCTTTCTGGGTTTTGTGAATATCTATGGCAGTTGGCTGCTTAGGATGAGCTTGGAAAAGTGGCACATGTAATATTGAATTTTAAGGTTCTGAGCATGGGTGATTTAGACTAATCATCTTCTGATGGTGGGTTTATTCTATGTTAACCTTTATAAACTTTGGCATGTAATTTTGTACAAGTGTTTCAATATGTAATTGCACATAGGTATCTGCTAATTGCAAAACGATGTTTATTGGAAACAGTAGACGTGTTTAATTTTACGCCATCGTTGACACCTGATATATGTTTATATCGCACTTGGTAAGTGAAATGGCTCGCATAATAAAAGAATGCAAGGTGCAAGTGATTGAGAGTTTTTAGGTTATGTTGCTAAAGATAACTATTTTTACGAGTCAACTTGCTTTGCACAATCAAGAACTTTCACAAGAAAAACAGAAATATCAAGCAACAATTTCACAGAGTGTAAGTTCATATTTCATTGTTAATGTTTAAATCAAAAAAAAAAGATTTTAGCCCATTTGCATATTTAAACGTATGGTGCTGGAAGTCTATACTCGACAATCACGTGAGATCTTTAAAACTTCCAGCATCGGAAATCTTCGTCACACGACCAGAGAGCTATCAATCACGTGTGATAGATTAATCTGATCAAAAATTTTTGGTTCATAAATGTCTTCATTGCGCGGTGGTTTTCTCGCCCTGCATTAGTACTCTCCGACCAAGAGTCTTTTCCCTAACTTCCCAAAAAGAATCAGAAAAGTTAAGCCTACGTACGAGTTCCCTTTTAGTGATGAGTCAGACACGGCTCCCTCCCTCCTTCTGCATCTAAGTTCCAAAAACGAGACATGGAGGCACTGAGGGTGAGCTTCAAGCCAGCTTCAGCCGAGAAAGATGTAATACCTAACGTTGAAGGTACGAACTACACTGTGTTAACAATGCTCTAATACTTATATTTCAAATATTGTCTAGTCGCTAACTTTCAGGAACAGTATATTATCCCTGATATCGGTACTGGAATACAGTACTTCAAAGTCGAGAATTGATGTTGGGAAGCTTGAAAAGTATCTCGGATTCCAAAGTTCAAACGTTCGTTTCCAAATTGCATGACGTGGTGAATGGTGTTCAGGTGGTAGGCAAAGACGAAACTTTAACTGATATATTTGTGGAGGATCTACTTCGTGTCGTTAATCTGAATGACTGGCCTTTGAGGGTCAGGTGAGTAATCATTGGAAGTCTTTTATTGTGGTGCACTTCAATCGTTCTAAAGTTTGCATTCTCAAAATTCGGAAGTCAACTGTCTAATACATTATACACCAAGGATGATCCTTACGTATCATCAGTCCCTGATGTTGTAATTGATAAGCAAAACATCGTTGAAAATGTTTTTGTTTTTGTTGTTTGGTAGAGTCAGCGTGTTGTTGACCGTTTGACAAGTTCTTATTTTCGTCAACTCAAACAACTTTCTTTTAACAGGACAAGCACCTGAAACATATCGGGCCAGCCACTATGTATGGGAAACACAGATCGCTGTAGAGATTCTTGCCTGTTGTAGTGAGAATATACGTTCGATTGGCAAAGAGAAATATATAGAACAGACCATGTTTGCCGTGTAATTCCTTCATATGTTACATTTTATAAAGCTGTGATTCCTGCGACGTATTTGGAGGAGCTTGGTTTCGGTTTGCCAAAAAAACAGTCAGTTGTGATTGAACGATGGCCGATAGAAAATGGTTTAAGAACTGGTTTCAATCTCGCAGAACCGGATGGAAGAGAAGCAGTGCTGAAAGCATTGACCAAAATTCGACATCTTTTGCAGACATCATTAGATTAGTTTAGCTTGTCTCGGAGCTCTTAGTAATTTATTTTTACGTGCTCTTAGTACGATTTATTTTTTTAATAAAGCATTTTTATTTGTTGCGCTAAAAATAAGAATTTTCATGTGACTTGCATATCAATTGGCGTTATCTTTATTTCACATGTGGTAGGTTATGGAGAATAATTCGTTAATCTGTTCATCGGATTTGCCTTTCAGCTGGAATTTTCAGGGCTGGTGGAGATCTCGATTTTCATTGCTAATTGTGGAGGGCTAATCAAGGATAAGCAACTCATTTTGATCTTTATTATAAGGTTTCCGCAATTACGTATTAATGATTTTTTCTTTATGCAGGATCTATAATTCGAAACAATTACCATAGAACCACCTTATATGATCGCAAAAAATTCCGAATTCGATTCTTAACTGGGAGATGCTACAAAACATATGAAAATATGGTGAGATTAACGGTTAGTCCTTTTATCCACTTTGCACAAGTAAAAATAAAAATTTCTAACAAATCAAACCTACCATTATCAAAATCGTCAATCAATCAATCGAACGAGGAAAAATATCCGCAAAGAAAAAACAGGGTATATGCTATGACCATTTCGATTTCTTTCATATATGCTAATCATCTTGCCTTTTCATAAATATTTCGGACATTTTGCTATTCTTGTTCTTTATCGACATTTTGAGAAATCTCTGTACATCATTACCGGCATGTGCCTTATCCGTGGCTTCCAAGTCGTGTCTCACTTGATGCGATATATCAAGGTAATTTAGTTATCAATTATTATTGAAAGTAATTATTTATTGATAATAATCAATTAAATTGAAGAAATAATTTGTTCACACATGTAAGTTAAAGGTGTCTTGATAATATGACAGGAAATTATATGTGTGAAAGTTGACTTTAATAGTATTTGAAACCCCTTTATAGTCATCACTCTTGGAAAGCAAAATTGGATGAATGTGATTATAAAGAGGGGGTTTTTTTACTATGTTTATATATGGTGACCTACAAAGTAATGCATCATCTAATTTTAAATTTTTAAATATTAATAACTTTTTATTGAGACATTATAAAAATATGCTAAAATATTCAAGTTTTATATTATTTAATAATATTAATTTTATTATGTAATTTTTGGAACTTTTTATCATATTCAATTTAATTTTACTAAATTATTGAATTAATTGAATATTATTACATAATATATAAAAATATTTATTATATTTTGTTCTTCAACCATATTAAAAAAAATAAAACAATTGTATATTTATTATTTAAAAAAATATATTTAAAAAAATATTTGTTAAATAATTTGGTATTATATAAAAATTTATTTATAAAGTAACTTAAAATAATACTAAAAAATTGCTAGTTTTAAATTATATACAAATTTAGTTACGTATTAATATTTCTTTTTAAAACATTTTGAATAATTAATTTTTTAGCTGATCTTTTTTAAATAATATTTATTTAATTTTGAAAAATTCAAAAAGAGTTATATTGAATATTTTAATATTTTTTAATAATAATAATTGTAATTTGCTTCAAAAATAAATATTTTAAATAATTCATAAAAATTTAATAATTTTATAATTTATTATAAATAAATTTATAATACAATAGCAATCAGAAATAATATAATAGCTTCAAAATTTATTAATTAAATATAGTAAAATATGAATTTTTCTTTTTATATAAAAATTTTTAATTTTACTAATAAATATTTTTTAATTTTACATTAAACTAAAGATAATATTACATATTTTAACATATATTTTTTTCAA
Organism: Ambispora gerdemannii; assembly: GCA_910591945.1. Lineage (NCBI taxonomy): Eukaryota > Fungi > Glomeromycota > Glomeromycetes > Archaeosporales > Ambisporaceae > Ambispora > Ambispora gerdemannii. The sequence goes on along the minus strand of CAJVPL010000997.1, from coordinate 217 downwards.
ATTTTTTAGATTTAATCTGAGAAAGCTGTTCTAATTGTATATAAAGTCAATTATTTTTTTATAATTAAAACATATAAAAAAAATAATTGACTTTATATATAATTAAATAAATAGCTTTATCAGATTAAATCTAAAAAATTTGAAAAAAATATATGTTAAAATATGTGATATTATCTTTATTTTAATATAAAAATAAAAAATATTTATTAGTAAAATT